>JAFFZR010024578.1:0-16757 GCA_018397195.1 Lethrus apterus | reverse complement strand
TTTCATACCACTTTCCCTCAACTATTCATTCTACACAGTATGTGTGTGTCCATTATTTCTTGTCTATTCCTGTTTTTCCGTTTCTTGGGTTTAGTCCTTGTGATGACCTTTATCTCCAAATCTTTGTAAGATTTTTCTTTTATTGTGGCTAATAAATCTTATGACATCCTTTGTTCTTTCTACTTACAATTTCCTTCTGATATGTTTCTCTAAGTAAATTTTTCATTTCCTTTTTCTTCTTGCTTTGAATGGTGAACGCCAAATAATGAGACTAATTTCTAAATTGTACATACATATATACATAATGCAGTCCTTTAGTATCATAAGGTGTCGAGGTCAATCTGCTGCATTTATTCTCCCCATTTACAATTTTGTCCACACTTTCCTATTTTTCATTTCTATCGCCGAATTCTGCCTCTCTTATTCTTTTCTATTGGCCTGATAAATTCTCTTAACTTGTTTTTCCTTTTCCATTCTGAACCCCAAATATTGAGACTAAATTCTAAATTGTATATACACATATATATAATACAGTCTTCAGTACCATAAGATGTCGAGGTGAATCTGCTGCATTTATTCTCCCCCTGTTTACAATTGTTTCCACACTTTCCTATTTTTCATTTCTATCGCCGAATTTTTTCTATCGAATCATCCCGCTTTCATCTTGGTCTACCTCTCTTATTCTTTCCTATTGGCCTTGCCTTATAAATTCTCTTAACTTGTTTTCCATTCTTACCAAATGCCCAAACCAATGTAATTTCGTATTTTTAAAACCTCTTTGATCGGTTTCACTCCCAGTCTTGCTCTAATTTCAGTATTTTTGTCTGTTTTTCTCGCCTAACACCTTCTTGAGATATTTCATTCTCATGGCTTGAATTTTTTTCCTGTCGTTCAGATAGTATCCAATTTTTTCCTCCATGCATTAGTACGGGCAAATATACCTATTGTTTTGTAGATCGTTATTTTTTGAGTTTGCAAAATGACTATGTCATCGGCAAAGACATCGGCCTCCAGATATATAGGCTGTAGACGTGTATACCCATTGTAAACTTTCATCCATCCTTTCGTGATAGGTTCTTATTGCCTCGTCCATTAATCAGTAACGGGCTAAACACATTGGATACTCTCTATAGTTAAAAGGTTTCTATTACATGTTCTCACCTGATTATTTCTGTCCTCATATATGCTCGTATTAGTTGATTACTGCTAAGTTTTTCCCCTTTTTATGCGTACAACGCCTTCGTCCTATCTATGTAGAAGATGTGTTGAATGTTTGCTATTTTTTCTCTATAGCTTATTCTACCGTGAACACATGGTCGGAAGCTACTTTGAACATCTTCTAATTGCCCTTCTATTATTATTATTATTTTTTTTTTAATCTACTTTTTAATCTTTCGTACAGTAAGGGGTTGTTGTCAATAGGGTTATTCACATACATCACCTTTTTTATATGTCGATACCAACTTTCCAGTCGTTTGAGATTTCTTTTTGTTTCCAGCATTCATTTATCAGTGTATATTAATAATTCTTAAATATTTGATTAATTCTGGGCCTATTTCATCCATTCCAACCGCTTTTTCCATCAATACAATCTCATCCTCCACTCTCACTTCATCATCTTATTCTTCTAATATATCTTCTTCTTTATTTTTGTTTTCTGTTTTATTATCGGTTTCTTAAAGTTCTTCAAAATATTGTTTCCACTTGCCAAGTGTTTTATTATCTTCTGTTAATATTTCGCCTGTCTTAATTCTTTTCAAATTTACTTTATCTTTCTTTTTATTAAACGATTTTATTACTCTAAATATTTAAACAAATTCGTAATTTACAAGGGGAAACTGTTAAATGGTCGAGATAAATGCCTTCACTTTTTAGAAAAAGTCCGAGCGAAAAAAGAACAATTTACGAAACGAAAATGAAACTTTTGCCTGTAATATTTCCAACCGCAAAAATATCCGTGAT
The DNA here is from genome assembly GCA_018397195.1 of Lethrus apterus. Lineage (NCBI taxonomy): Eukaryota > Metazoa > Arthropoda > Insecta > Coleoptera > Geotrupidae > Lethrus > Lethrus apterus. The sequence goes on along the minus strand of JAFFZR010024578.1, from coordinate 14,795 downwards.
GTAAAATCTCATTAAAATATTTTTCTGTCCGTGTAAAAAGGAAAATTCAAAAAATCGCGCGATTAAAATTGCACCAACTTAAGCTGTACTAACTGCATGGAAAACGTGTAACGCCAAGATCAATGGCTTCGGTTATACGTTAAGAGATTGAATTTATGTGGACAAAAAGATTCGCATTCTTTTGTCGGGGAATTGGTCACGTAACGATTGTTTAGTTTAATTTTTCCTTTATTGTGCATTATTAGCGTTTTATTCCTTGAAGGAAAATTGTTTTTCGATTCGGTTTTTGTTTCAGTGTTTGTACAACACACGACAATTGCGTGCAAAAATTCGTGATGTAATCAATAAATTGCAATTACGTGACAATAAAATAATTTTGTTGTAATAATTTTTGTACGAGGAAGACATTTTTGTTAAATTGGCTTTTTGGTGTTATAACTGGACTTCCAGATTGTCAAATTTTACACTTAAAAACATTTGACGTAAAATAGCATTTCTCTATGTTACGTTTTTTTCCAGCTTGGAAAAGAATAAAAAACGATCAAGATTATAGAGAAATTCTAAAAATTAGAATTTGTGATTGTAAAACGATCATAATTGTTTTACATAAACTATGACTTTCACTAAAATTTTAGGAAAAAAAAAATTTTAATTGTTGTCTAAACCAATTATTATGATGAATAATTTTAAAATATTTATTAATTTAGATAATAAAAAAGGCATTAATTGCGCCCACCATCTTTACACAATAATAATAATAAATGGCTTCGTTCTACATGAGAACGACATTGAAAAAAGTTGTGTACTTTTTCCTTTTATCCTAACAATACTCATAACGTTACGTCAACCGTTGGTCTTTACAATCTCTGAACGAACTGAACAAATAAAAATTTTCGTTCTGGTCACTTTCGCCGCCCCGTTGCTTTCAATGTTAATTCCGTTTGAGCTGATCTTTTGTAGAGCATCGCAATTTGAGTGTGAAATTACGTAAGACATCGTCGACGAATATCAAAGCGTTCTAATTCAATTGTTTGCGTAATTTCTAGATCAATTTATCAAATTCGGATTATTCGCTGAAATATGGACACACACATGCACATATAAGTCAAGTAAAATAGATTGGCGTACGTCGTAAATCAGGAAAAGTCGTTCGTTTATAACGAATCGGCGGTATTCATCGTTCGAGTAACGTGCAATTTTGCAATTTAGAATGTTATACAACGTAAATATTTAAAATAGTAAAACAAAACTCTGTAATTTTATAAACTATCTTTATTACTAAATTCGAAATTGATCTTAATAGATGTTTATTTATTTAAAAAAAAGTCGCAAATTGCAGATACATTTGTTTAATCATGGAATGAATAGTTATTAAAAAAATCGAACAACTTACGTTACCATATAATAATGTAATAGAATTATTAATTATGATATTTTTTTATCACATACCATTTATCAAAAAAATCTACTTACCTTCTTACGTTTTCTTGCCAAAAATGTTCCCTTCGCATACATAACCTTCGTTTAAGGAAAAGTCGTTCTCTTTATTAACAAAAAAAAAACACTTACCTTCTTCATTCTTAAAATAATTCTTTTGCTTCATTTTTTGCTATTTATTATTTTATTTTAAATAAATATTTTCTTACCAAATTTCCATTCGCATGCAAAATTTGAATTTAAAAATTTTCGATTAGTAATATTTTACAATTTTCTTTTTTCTCTTTATTAACAAAAAAAAAATATTTACCTCTCCATTTTGCTCCAATCTGTGCTATTTATTAATTCACTTATCTGCTTATATATTTTATATTTATCCAAATACCTTTTTTTAATGTTAATTATTGCAATTCTGTATTTTTACACATTTACTTTATTATAAAAACAATCCACTTACCTATTTTTCCTTTTTACAAAATCTTCTTACACATTTTCTATTTTTCATCACGATAGCCATTTGCTTCCTAAATGTTCTTTCCATAATACTTAGTCGTGTTTATTTTAAATACGTTTGTTTAATATTAATTTGTTGACTTGTTGCTATTTTAGTTAACTTTTTATAAACAAAAAAAACACTTACCTTACAAAATCTTCTATTTCGTTAAACATTTCCATTTCCTACATTATAACACTTTTAAATCAGACTGATTAATGGGACCTCATACCAGTCGAAACCTTGTCTTTGTTCGTTATGTCTTCATCAACTCCATGTAATAAAGAACTTTTTACACACACAGAGAATTCAATTCTTCATAGTCTTGTCGTCATCACAGTCATCGCAAAAAAAAATTTCCTTCATTAGTAATTTTCGTCTAGAACATCTAAAAACAGAAAACAACATTTTAAAAAATGAACAAACGATATAAATGAAGGAAGTGATGGAAAGAAAAGATTAAAGATACGAGTTTTTCGTCTTTCCTTTCAAAAATTTTCCTCTGCTTCCCAGACTTTCCTTTTTATTAATTAATCCCTCCATTTTCTCATATAACCATCTTAACCAAGTAATATTGTTTGGAACTTTATTATTATTTCTGTTCACTTTTTATTACACCAGTGCTGACACTTTCAGTTAAATTTTGCTTAACATATTTATACCGTTACGTAAGTTTATCAATTGCTTCATTTATTTTCCGTTTCCGGTAATGACATTACATCAATAATAATCATCCAAACTTTCACACCGTTCACATAATAGTAGTTTACGTTACAAGTGCGTGAAGTGGTTCATTATGGAACGAGTATTCGCCTAACGGCTCGTGCTGAAAGCATACAAGTATTAATTTTTTGTTGTTTTAATGTCATATTTTTTAAAGTATAGTTATTACATTTTTAACAGGACAAATTTTGCGGAAAGTTAAAAGACAATTGTATTTTCTGTCTGTGTATGTATTGTATTCTAAATTTTCCCATTAAGAATGATTAAAATAAATATTTTATAAATGCAATTTATTCAATAAATTATTTTACATAGTAACACAGACTTAATAATGATGACCGTCTAATCCGTGACCATCACCACCGGCACCAGCAGATGCTTTGGCTCCAGCTTGAGCGGCGTTAGATTGAGCAGCTTGGGCAGCTCCTTCAGCTTGTTGAGCGGCAGCAGCGGTAGCACCAAGATCAGCTTCAGCGCTCGATAATTCTTCGGTCAAAGATGAAAGCCTTTGTTTAGCTGCACCAACCATAGCTTGTTGGGAAGCCAATTCGTTTTGAGCTTCGGCAGCTGCTTGTTGAGCGTGAACGGCGGTACCTTGGGCCGCATTTATAGCAGCATTGAGTGCACCAGTTTGTTGTTGAGCTTGATCGGCGGCTTGTTGAGCGGCAGAAGCTGCACGTTGAGCTTGTTGGAGTTGTTGGATTTCTGCTTGGAGAGATTGTTGAGCTTCTTGGGTTTGTTGTTCCAAACGTTGGACGAGGATTTGTTTTCCAATTAAAGCGGCTCTTGCAGTAGAAGCGGCCTTAAATTAAAAAAATTAACATTTATTTCATATTTTTACGATTAGACTTACTCCAATAGCTTCTTGTGCCAAGCTGCTTTTAGCCTGGAATACAGCCTGGCTGGCTGCGGAGTTTTGGTTGGCGATGACGTTGTTGGCTTGCTCAGCTGAACCTTCTGCGATGGCCCTCAATCCACTTCCTGCACTGAATCCACCTTTACCTCCACCTCCACCGAATCCACCATGACCACCATCACCGAAATGTCCACTACTACTAGCGAATCCCGGAGCGCAATACACAACTGAAACTGTAAACACGAATTAAAATTAAAATTTTAACTCACAACTGCAAGTTACTCACATGCGCAAGCGACGACTGCAATTAATCTGAACATGTTGACGGTCACTGAAACATAAAAACATTTAATTTATTAATAAACTCGTATCGATAGACTTACATGGAAGCTTGTGGTGATGATACTAATCAGTGCTGATTTGCGAATGTTTCGATGGATTCTCGCCGCTGCTTTTATACTCGATTTTTTTCTAAACGTGTAATTAGAGAGACGTCGGGGGGGAAAATTAAAACATTTATTAAAACGATTACATTAATGTGCATTCTTCAAGCGCGTCTAATTAGATTTCAAAATTATTTCGGTATTTGAATAAAAGTATTTTTTTGTTAGCAAGTCGATGAAATCGCTTTAGCAAGATGAATTACGGACATTGATTTTCTAAGAAATTTATTACAAGATTTAATCAGAATTTTTCTACCTATTTCCTTATTAAACAAGAAAAAACAACAAAAATAAAAGCGTATAATTGATGCAACGATACGTTCTAGTCGAGATCGCTGTAATCATAAGCGTTGCATTCGTTTATTAGCAATGAGGTAACTTAAAGGAAGAAACTGTGGATTTGCGAACAGTGCACGAATTTACATAAATTCTTATCTATTTTAACCAGTTTTTTATATAAAATTTAAAAAAAAACATAAGTTATATGTACCAACTTTATTAATATGCTTTCACATTCATATAATAAGGGGATAATATTAAATTATGTTAAAAGATATTGAAAGGGAAAGTGAAAATGAGATATTGAAAGCAAAGATGTAGGCGAATTTAATGCGTATACAAGATGGTAGTTAATAAAGAAAGATTTTTTTCTTGCTTCCCTCTCACTACTAGTCCCAAGCTCGAGGAACTTAATTCGACTGAGAGGGAGGGATTTGGTTGCGGCCACGACCATCTTACAGATGTTAATACCTATTCCAATATATGCTATAAGGTTTAGGGAAACGTGGAAAACCTAATCAGAATAATCGAAATTTACAATGTCCCCCACTTAGACTTGAACCCTAGACCTTGAGATAACTGACTAAGCCACTAGAGCAGTAATCCCCAATAATAATAATAGAACGAAATAATGATGGTCGAAAGCGTGACTGAAAAATCCAGATGTGAGAAGAGAGGACAAATAAATACCTGATAGGAGAGATTGAATGAGATTTGTGAAGGATAACATGTTGAGGAACAACGTAGCAGGAAAAGGAGAAAATAAGTATCAAAGAAACAGGTTTGAAGGTGAAAAAGAAGAAAGTTAGTGTAACGGGAAAATAAAAAAAAAAGTTTGATGGAAGAAACTAACTTACAATTTTTAAATTAAGGTTACTTAATATAAAAATAAAGATTTTATATTAAACATATACACTGACGGGCAAAAAATTCGAGCCACTTTACTATTCTTTAAATTTTCTCTCAGAAATGTTAAAAATCATTTGTAATTGTTTGATAAGAACGTAGCCAGCTTAGTAATGTTTAAAACAATTGAGAATCAACTTGACCCTCATTTGAGTAAAGTGTTATTTGATTGTGAATGTGTTCAGTATTTCAATCAGTTAAAGTGCTCTTGTGTGTTTTTTGAGGAAGAAACGCTCTGTTCCGAATTTTAAATTACTTGAAGATACATGTGAATGCAACTCAAGCTCGCTTTAATTGAAGATGGACGAAGCCAAGGATATATTGCAACAAGACTAGGGATTAGTCGTTCCAAAGTTCAACGGGTGTATAAACTTTATCAGACCCGGATCATGATGGAAAAGATCCACTTCTCAACGGGACGATCGTTTTATTGTATCTACTGCGTTACGAAACAGGCATATTACTGCAGTAAGAATCCGTAAATGCTTACATGAGGTACGTGAAACGAATGTACGTGAGTGGACAGTAAGAAGAAGGTTGAAGGTAGTCAACTTGAAAATTTAAAAAAATCATTAGCAAGTCCAGTGTTGAGATTCTTTTAAATATTTCAGAAACTACTCAGGAACTTCATCTATTTATCTTCTTCCTTCTCAAGGTTTTTATTTCGGTTTGCCAAAAATGTCCCAAAAATTCGCCCTTTCTGAGTTTTAAACCAATTTTCTCACTTTGTCATAACATCCTTAGCCCATCACCATTAAATTTATGTGTCTGTTGCTATAATAGCTTTTCCATTTTTTAAATCTATTTTATCTGTCATATTTGTTTTTGAATCAACTTTTTTCCTGTGAGGTTTTCCTGTACCCTAATTATTTTTTCATAATCTTATTCTCTCATGAGTTAAATTTTCCCAGTTTAAAATTAGACTCAGATCATTCATCACATTTGTGCTATAAGTCTATTTTTGATTTCCTATTAAATTGACCCGAGAAATAACTTATCTAATTTGGTTTTTTTTTTGCTTTTTTAATTGTGCCGCTTTATATAGTTTTAAAACATATGACGATGATAAGTCGAAAATATTTAAAAATGAGATCAACTGTAAAACAAAACTAAACTGATTTTGAAAATATTTTTTTCACTTAAATAAATTGTATGTAGAGCGTTTCGAAATACCGTCGAATTGAAATTATATCTATCAAAAAGTACCGTTTTTAGTAAATCTCTGGACCGACGTTTTATTTAATTCATTTTTGAATAGACGCGACTACAATGGTGCATTGTAATTACTCCAAATCACATTGAAAAGTGATTTTATGACGCCCCACTAAAAAATAATAGAAAGATAGAAAAAATCGTATATAAAGCGCACTGTATTAGAATTGAATCATTCACATTCACATCTACTCTTCCTCACTTCGAATCCATCGGTAAGCGTTTTGTGTGACGGGACGACGTAATTTAAAATTACTTTTCCTTTCAGCTACTGTCAAAATGTTCAGATTAATCGCCCTTGCCGTTTGCGCATGTAAGTTAACAACAAATAGTTTTTTTTTTTTTGAATAATTTTTTTGAATATTTAATTATTGCAGTTTCCGCTGTGAGTTGCGCTCCGGGATTTGCTAGTAGTAGTGGACATTTCGACTCATATGGAGCCAGCATTGATGGTGGTCACGGAGGAGGTAAAGGTGGATTCAGTGCAGGAAGTGGATTGAGGGCCATCGCCGAAGGATCAGCAGCACAAGCCAACAACGTCATCGCCAACCAAAATTCCGCTGCCAGCCAGGCCGTATTCCAGGCTAAAAGCAGCTTGGCACAAGAAGCTATTGGAGTAAGTCTAATCGTAAAAATATGGAATAAATGTTAATTTTTTAATTTAAGGCCGCTTCTACCGCAAGAGCCGCTTTAATTGCAAAACAAATTCTCGTTCAACGTTTGGAACAACAAACTCAAGAAGCTTCACAAAATCTCCAAGCAGAAATCCAACAGCTACAACAAGCTCAACGTTCAGCAGCTGCCGCTCAACAAGCCGCTGATCAAGCTCAACAACAAACAAATGCACTCAGTGCTGCCATAAACGCAGCCCAAGGTACCGCTGTTCATGCTCAACAAGCAGCAACTGAAGCCCACAACGAATTGGCTTCACAAGAATCAATGGTCGGAGCTGCCAAACAACGACTTTCTTCTTTGACTGAGGAACTTTCCAGCGCTCAAGGCGATCTTGCTGCCACTCAAGCTGCCGTCCAAAGGGCTGAAGGTGCCGCCCAAATCGCTCAATCTAATGCTGCGGAAGCCGGTGCTAAGGCATCGTCGTCAGGTGGTGATGGTCATGGATTCTCTTCCGGAGGTCTGGATGGTGGACACCATTACTAAATTATTGAAAATTGTTGATATTGATGATTAGCCATTTTTGTAAATAAAAGAATATGATAAATTTTGTTTATAATTATTTTCGATTTTTTCCAGAAATTTTTTCCAAAAATGCAACTACACGTGAATAGATAGATGAATAAGATTTATAATTTTATTTATTATCAAACATTTTTAGTTTTACATCAAAAATGGTGTTAAAAAGGTAAAATTAAAATGTAACACTTTTTATAGTCAGTTTGGCATCGAGACTATAAAAAAAAGATCAAACTTTTAAAAAATGTAATACAAAAATATTGGAAGGAGAACAAAAATGTGGCATATTTTTAGTCTCATTAACGCAACTGGTTGAGCCTCGAAGGTTGAAGGGAATACATCTTGCAATCCATAATCAATTTATTTACGAAATATGAAGAATTCAAAAGTGCTCTTGGATGAGAACATTTTCTAAAATTGCCTTTGATCGAAAACACTAAACTCAAATAATAAGTGATGCCTTTCATGATGTGATGAAATATTTAAGCAAAAATACTAAAGTCACAGTTTACTCATTCTAAATAATTAATCAATTTTCAAATGAAATTTTTATCGCAGATGAGGAATAGAGGTTTGGTAATGAAAGTCAGCCAAAGTTGGAAATAGCAGGACAAGAAAAAAACATGAAAAAAACGAAAAAACTAAGAAAAGTAGGTGACAAATATGTAAAATGTAAACTGCACTTACTTGATTTGAAAAAAGAGATAGGTATTCCTGTCCTAACTACCCTTGAAAAACACTACTCACCACTCTTTAGTTTACATACTTCTGATCACAGTTGACGTGTTACGTAGATGAAAAAATGGATGAGTGGTGTTGAAGATAAAAGTTTGAATCTGTGGAATAATTCTTAAATCTGGCACTGATCACAACAAAGAAATAGATGCAGGTAATTTTTAAAAACGTAAAAGGTTATCTTAAACAACACACAACGACTTCAATAAAAAGGGAACCCAAAATTAACATTTACGAAATGTGGCTGGGAGCAGGAACGAAGATAAGAAAGAATGGCTATATTTATAATCAGACATGTTTATAAATAATATATTAATGCGATAAGGAATTTTGCAAAAATTAGTAATATTTGGGAAAAAAATTGAACCCAATAAAGAGTCTGGATTTTGATCTAATGATCAAAAGTACAGGGGAAGAAAAATTTGAGGTTATATAACTATGAAATGTATCTCGTTTTACAGGGTGGGCAAATTTCAATGTTTTCATAGGGAATTTCAATAACCATGAGATACCCATCCTCGATAGCTTTTTGGAAAAAAACTCAGTGGTGAAAGTCAAGTTGGCTATCGTCTTTTGTTTTCGAGTTATGCGCAAAAATTCGATTTTTTCAGGTTTCGTTCTTCAGGCACTTTTTTGATAAGACTGCAGTGGCGTCGTTAATTTTTTGAAAAATTTCTCCAAATTCGAGTTTTTATATGGAACTCTTAGTTGGCTGTGGCTTAAATAAAAAAATAATTTTCTTCCCTTTTCAACAATATATAACATGTATGGTCAATTTTTAATTTTCATACAGATTTTTTATAGATTTCTAAATATCTTCTAAATATGAATTAGTAATGAACGCTGGAATTACTGAATAAAAAATAAAAATTTTATGAAAATTCTTTTTTATTTTAAATATGGTCTGTAATAAACTTAATAATGTCCACCGTCTAATTCGCTTGAAAATCCATGGGCGTCTCCACCACCGATGGCAGCGTGTTCAGCACCAGCTGATGCTTTGGCACCCGCCTGGGCAGCATTGGATTGGGCAAGTTGGGCGGCAGATTCAGCCTGTTGGGCGGCAGCTTCAGTGGCATGAAGATCACCTTGAGCGCTGGAGAGTTCTTCAGTCAAAGAAGAAAGTCGTTGTTTGGCAGCTCCGACCATGGATTGTTGGGAAGCCAATTCGTTGTGGGCTTCAGTAGCTGCTTGTTGGGCGTGTACAGCGGTGCCTTGAGCTGCATTAATGGCAGCATTGAGTGCGTTAGTTTGTTGTTGGGCTTGTTGAGCGGCTTCTTGAGCTGCAGCTGCGGCACGTTGGGCTTGTTGCAATTGTTGAGATTCCGCTTCCAAAGCCTGATGGGCTTCTTCCACCTGTTGTTGCAATCTTTGGACGAGGATTTGTTTTCCAATTAAAGCGGCTCTTGCAGTGGCAGCAGCCTAAAATTACCCAAAATCAAGCACGTTTCATACTTAGGAAAAATTTTATTTACACCAATTGCTGCTTGTGCCAAGTTGCTTTTAGCTTGGAAAACGGCTTGACTGGCTGCGGAGTTTTGATTGGCGATGACATTGTTCGCTTGTTGGGCGGAACCTTCAGCAATAGCTCTAAGTCCACTTCCGGCGCTGAATCCACCTTTACCTCCTCCAAATCCACCGTGACCACCATCGCCAAAGGAAGCGCCTGAATCGAAATGTCCACTACTGGCAAAACCTGGGTTGCACGACACTACGGAAACTACACAAAAAAATAATAATAATACATCCGACAAAGGTATTTAAGAATTGAACTTACAAGCGCAAACGGCAATAGCAACTAGTCTGAACATTTTGACGATCACTGAAATAAACAAAAACTAAATTCCCATTTAACTTTTATTTTTTTACACTTACCAAAGACTTTCAAGTGAATTGGTGAAAGACGGATTCGATTTGATCGTATGATGTGTGTCGTGCTTTATATACGATTTTTTTCGATTCAACTGTTAATGTGATTAGCGGTGGGGCGTACAATCAGACCGTTTACTCCAAAAGCGCGTCTAATATGTTACAAAACGATCCTCTCAAAAAATCCGTACGCTTTGTATGGAACGTCACGAAAGTGTTCTATAATGTAACCGAATGCGACAATTTAATTAAAATAAATTTGCAACGACTTTTTTAAGCGGTTTTATTATGTATTAAATATTTTTACTATTTTTGTAAAAATATTTAATACGTAATATTTATTTTTCGAGTTGATACAAGTTTATTTTAAGCAGAAAATAATATGTTGAAATTCAATTGATAAATAATTTAATGTAAGAACAATTTTATGTTTCTTAGAGAGGAATAATATGATTCACAATGTTGTAGCGAAAACCCAGCAAAAACGGCAGTTCTTTACAGATAGATTTATTTCTTCATTTACAAAACACTTACATCTCCAATAAAGTATAGAAATGGGGTAGCTTTGATAATTTCAGAACATTACTCGCTTGATCTTTATATCTTTCGGTGTAAGTTATAGGGAGTTTCTATGGCACATTATTCAATTGTTTTTTTTTTTTATTATTCCACGTGATCTGATCTAATCTGATCTGATCTGATCTGTAAATCTTTTTATATTATAATACACTTAATACTGTGTAATAAGTAATAATATTTTACATCTTTCTTTCATTTCTTTAAAGCTTCTCTAAAATTATATTAAAATGTAATGGTCTCATGACATGTATCCCTGTTTTAATCTTATGGAATATTTAAACTTGTATGATTTAAATCATTACATAGTTTTTTGTGTCTTTATTAGACAATTCAGGCCCTGTTCTATTTAATTTGTCCATTTAATTTGTCCATTATATCTTTGAAGCAAATTACCGACAGTCGACGGGAAAATACGAGCCTGCACCGAGCTAAGCCGCCCTTTATGTTCGGCTGCCTTCGTGCATGCACGCTTTGCACGATTGGTAGAACCGGGCCAGTATAGACTTACTATATTTTCAACCAATTCTCTCTGTTTTTCAAATTTCTTCGTTTTTATCTTGTTGAAAGATTTTTCGTCATTAATGAAGCTTTTACGTACATCGTTGAATATCCACATTGCTTTCGCGCTTATTGATCTGATAGTAATTTATAGTCTCGTTTTCCACTGGTCTTGCTTTTCCATTGTGTGTTACAATTGCTCTCCAAATTTCCAAAATCCGTGTATATATTTCCTAGCCGTGTTTGTTAATGTTTTTTCTCTCCTGATTGATACAAATATGTTATATTATCCATAATTTTTTCATTCAAGACTTAATATGTATTTTCCACAATTTCTCTTGAGTTTTTTGAAACTAAAAATTGTTAGAAACATTTTTCTGACATATTAATTTTGATTAAATAGACAGACAGAAACAGGGATCTGAACGTATAGCATAATATTTTAAAGATTTATTTATGCATGAGTGTCAAGAATTCCCTTCATGATTACTGGCTTTGAAAATGGCTTTGAAAATGTTGTTTGTGAAAAATTGAGTAACAAATTTTTCACAAGCAACATTTTCAAAGCCATTTTCAAAGCCACAGAAGCTACAGAACTTTTAATAAGCATGTTATTATTATTATTGTTGTTACGATTATTATTAATTTCGGTTTCAGACTTTAGTTAAGCCTTATTGTTTTTATTAAAGTAAACTAATTTATTTTAAAAAAATTAATTTTAAAATTTTATGAACTATCTCATATCACAAATAAAATATTCGTCTTTGCAAACGCTTCCATCTTCTTTAATCTTCAAATCTGTCCAATTTACCTACTTTGTTACATCGCACCGGTAGCTCGTTAAATTAATTCAATTTTCTATTAAAAAATGCAACAAACTACTACACATCCTGTAATAATTACGTTATTAATGCATCAATTACGTTAGATACAGAATTAATATCGTACAATTAAACGCAAATATGTTAAAAATGTACAGTGTTCGAACGCGATCTTTTGTAACAGATGCGTTGAAAGAAATTGTATAATTATTTGATGCCCCACCACCGAACATAAAAAATCGTATATATAGAGAGGTAATCTCGCAATTAGACATCAAATAATAAATTCACTTTATCGACTCGAATTTACGCGGTGAGTCTTCGCAAAGTTAAAAATGTTCAGACTAATTGCTGTTGTGGCTTGCACGCGTAAGTAATATATTATTCATGTAATTATTCATTAATGACGATGGTTTCAGTTTCCGTAGTGTTGTGCGCCCCAGGTTTCGCTAGTAGTAGTGGACATTTCGATTCTTACGGAGATGGTGGTCATGGTGGATTCGGAGGTAAAGGTGGATTCAGTGCAGGAAGTGGGCTTAGAGCTATTGCAGAAGGTTCGGCCGAACAAGCCAACAACGTCATAGCCAACCAAAACTCCGCAGCCAGTCAAGCAGTATTCCAAGCTAAGAGCAACTTGGCGCAAGCAGCACTTAACGTATGTAGAAAAATAATTTTAATATAAATATAATGTTTAATTTTAGGCCGCCGCAACCGCAAGAGCCGCTTTGGTTGGTAAACAAATCCTCGTCCAAAGATTACAACAAGAAGCGGAAGATGCCCATCAAGCTCTACAAGCCGAAATCCAACAACTCGAACAAGCTCAACGTGCCGCTTCGGCTGCCCAAGAAGCCGCCCAACAAGCCCAACAGCAGACCGGCGCCCTTAACGCTGCTTTGAATGCCGCACAAGGTACAGCCGTCCATGCCCAACAAGCAGCAACTGAAGCCCACAACGAATTGGCTTCTCAACAATCCATGGTCGGCGCAGCCAAACAACGACTTTCTTCTTTATCTGAAGAACTCTCGAGCGCTCAAGCCGATCTTGCCGCCACTGAAGCAGCCGCACAAAAAGCCGAAGGTGCCGCCCAAATTGCACAATCCAACGCCGCTCAGGCTGGAGCTAAAGCATCATCTGGATCCGAACATGGTATCATTGGAGGTGGAGATGTTCACGGATTAGATGGTGGATATCACTATTAAGAATTTTTCCTTCGTAAATTATGAAGTAAAAGAAATATTCATTGATTTTATTCGTTTCAATTCTTTCAACATTCATGTAAACAATATAAATTAAATAAATACTAACAGCATAACATCAAAAATCGTGTGTTCAATAAATTACATAAAAATAAAAACTGTTTACGAATATATCAAAATAATTAATTCCTGTATCCCGCAAATACATAATCCGAGATCTACGCGCTTTTACTCAATTGTCTCGTTTTGTCATATGTTGATGATTTATACATTTATATAAAAACCACATCATTGCTGACTATCTATAGACAAATTTCAATACAGTGATTAACTAGCAATTCATTAATTATTTTGTTACATAAAAACTTCGGTTTATGGTGGTAAGACTTTGTACAGATCCTAACTTTCTATCTATTGTGCTTCGTAAAATATATATTTTTTAAATTAACAGTTCGGAGAAAATATTATATATGAAAGAAAACATTAAATATAATTGTATACATTCATACACCGTGTTAATTTCTCGGTTGTAAAACAAAAATATGCCACAGTATTTAAATATTTCCCAGACATTGCGTTATGTACAAGTTTATATATTTATACATTTTGTTGTATTATGTTATTTGTTGTTTGAGTCACAAATTTAAATTGATTTAATAAAAAAATAATAATAAAACTGGTGATAAAGTCATAACGTCATAACGACATAACTCATAACAAATTAAAAAATAAAATATCAAGAAATCAACAACAAAAAATACTTGGAAACGGAATAGTTGATAACAAAACAACAATTAAATTTGAATAAAAATATAAAACATAAATCAGCAAAATATGAAAAATAGAAAACGGACTCTTTCAAATGATGTCGAATATGTGGGTTTAAAGTTTAAATCGAAACTCGAGACTTTAGATCGACTTGGGTTCTTGTTGGAAAGTTTCTTGATTTGCAATTTATATTAATTCACAAAACCCAATTTTTTTAAAGATTTTGTTGTTTTATGAAAAAAATACGAAACTCATCTTAATGGACCCAGCCTAACCTAATATTTAAATTAGATCGTGTTCGATTTTGTTAGGTTTTGTGGAGCAGATTTTTTTTTAAATTAACCTTTCAGCCAGGCACGGTTCTAGAGGCGAAGCCGTGCCATTTAATTTGTCCGTATATCTTTGAAGCAAGTTACCGACATTCGACGGTAAAAGACGAACCCCGCGTCGAGCCCAGCCGCCCTCTATGTTCGGCCGCCTTCGTGCATGCACGTTTTGCACAAGCGGCAGTGTAATTTTTGATTGAAATTAATAAATCTAATAACAAAGTATGTAATGGTTTTCAGTTGTTTATCAATAATAAAAATATGTAATTCATTATATAAAATTATACAGTGTGGTGATAAAGTTTGGAACAAAATTCATAAAAGCGTTTTATAATGTTTATAAGAAAATCGCTCGGACAGGTCAATTTTTGTTTTTAAAATGCCGTCTTCTGACGTTAATTTTTTTGGAATGACGTCATTTGTTTTTGCACAATGACGTCATCATAATTTTTTTTAAATGACA
>JAFFZR010024577.1:2286-16892 GCA_018397195.1 Lethrus apterus | reverse complement strand
CATTTAAAAAAAATTATGATGACGTCATTGTGCAAAAACAAATGACGTCATTCCAAAAAAATTAACGTCAGAAGACGGCATTTTAAAAACAAAAATTGACCTGTCCGAGCGATTTTCTTAAAAACATTATAAAACGCTTTTATGAATTTTGTTCCAAACTTTATCACCACACTGTATTTTTGTAGTAACATGACATTTTGAATTTTCAAAAAATATAATTTTTGTGAAAACAATATTTGTTTTGTTTCAGGGAATAGTAGGAGAGTGTGTTTGACTGAAGAGTGCGTCAGAACAGGTAAATAAATTTGTATTTTACTATAATTATTCGCTTTCCCTTGCATTAAATTTTTAAGTAATTTTTTGTTCAAATAATCAATAGCATACCGAGACGAGGTTAGAAAAAATTTGCATATATGTAGAAAAACTATTTGTCGTATTCATTATGTTTTGGATTCATAAATTATAATTAATTTTGACACGAATATATCCTTGATAATCTTGATAATAATAATAGTACTAATAAAAATAATAATTTAATTTATTGTCGTATCATTCTATAGAAACATGACAACTTTAAAGATATAAAATATAAATCACTCTCGATACAATTAATTCACACCAGAATAAATTTCTCATATAATATGGCAAAAGCATGAAAAATATAGAGAGAATTTGAAAAAAAATGATAATTATGTAATTGGGCGAATATTTTCAATTTCTCCTTTTTTACCTTTTTTAGATTGATAATAAACATTTTTTTTTCTTAAAAGACATGAAAACCACAGTAAAGCAATCTAAAAAATTATGGGTTGGATGTTTCAGCGATTTTTCAAAACCTTCCTTCTTTGTAAAACAATGCAGGTGGGAAATTTAAAATGGGACATTTTGTATTGGATGACCAAAGCTCATTAAGACATTCCGATCTGCTTTTTATTTGAACGTTCATTTGAAAACTTAAAAATAATGTAAAACATACAACGGAATTTCCTGTTATATTAAGCATAGTCATCTTTTGCAAAGATAGAAATTCTTTCTATTTCTTCAAATATACAGTGTGTCTCACTTCAGACGGCACCAGCCCAGTAATTTATTTATGTATTATGAATTTAAAAAATTTCTCTTTTCTGATTATACTCCTCACTAAATTGTACTTTTAGAGTATGTTACTTTCCCTTCAGGGTAAAATGCTAGTCTACTACGATTTAAAATAAACAGCGATACTGGACAAATCGTATTAGGGATTTTTTTATCAAAATATCTTGTTAATAAAAGTTGTTCAGAATCATTTAAATAAGCTAAATCCAAAATTTCATTAAAATAAAACATTTTGAAAATCTCAAAAAATGTTCTAATGTACACGTGCTAATTATGATTTAGTTGAAAATACGGTTATTTAAGTAACTAAGCATCGTTTTTTTGTTATTGTATTGAATTATAAGAATAAAATAACAAATCATGGCAAACTTGTGAGATTATTAGTCGCATTTTTTGGATTCGGAAATTTTTTTAGATTTTCAATTTTTTTTGTTTTTATTGAAATTTTGGATTTAGCTTATTCGAACGATTCTGAACAACTTTTATTAACAAGATTTTTTGATAAAAAAATCCCTAATACGACTTCTTCAATTTTGCTGTTTATTTTAAATCGTAGTAGACTAGCATTTTACCGTGAAGGGAAAGTAACATACCCTAAATGTACAATTTAGTGAGGGGTATAATCAGAAAAAAGAAATTTTTTAAACCGATGATATATAAAAAAAAAATACTGGGGTGGTGCCGTCTAATGTGAGACACACTGTAAATAAAAAGTTGAATTAAATTCACAAGAGGCTATCGATGTCATACAGTTGTGACGTTGGTAAAAGAAATAATTTCAAGTAAATATGTGCCCTTTAAACTTTAAACATAAAGATGTTTTTTTTTGTGATTGGATAATAATGCTAATAAATAAGCCGTTACTTACTTCTCGCTAAGCCTGTTTAAATTTACAGTCTACAATTTCTATCTAAATTACCCATAAATATATAGGTTTATAAATATGGATGGATGAAAATATCCAGAAAAATAATTCAACAGAAGAGACATCTCGTGCACAATCAACAATGCTTTTAACTACGAAATTAATCAATTTATTAAATATAGTTAAGTTAGTTATTAAATGCGTTTTGTGCTATTGATCAAAACAGATTCAATTTAGTAAATGCACAATCATACTAGGTAATTGAATTTCCGTTTGGATGAGATATCGATTTTTAAAAATTCCATGGAATTGCAACACATAATACGAATGCTTTACTAATATGGTGCATTACTAAATTATTACAGCAATATTGGTTTCAAAACATTCCATATCACTTTTCTAGTTACAGATAAACGTTACGTTTACAGTTAAAGTACTCTAAATCTTTGTCGACATTAAATTGGCGATGTTCATGATGGTAAAATATCTTTCAAATGGTAATACATGACCATAAAGATAAGGAAAAATTGATGGAAACTCTAATGAACAGGGTTGGATAAACAGTTGACAAATTACAGAGAGATAACTCGGTTTACTGAAGAATCCGACATTTTGTCGCTTAGGGTAAATTTCATTTAACAGGGCGAAGAAGTTTTCAATGCATGGAATGAAATCGTTTGGTAACGAATTAGCACACTTGTATATGAAAATTGATAACTATAAGAAGTTGGAAAGAACTGTGGGAAAGCAGGAGAATAAAGAGCTCCAAAGGAACTGCGTTAAGGGACGGAATTCAACATAAACTGAAAGAACTTAAAAAAAAAAACGCCAATGTGGTGGACAAAGTTTCGAGATTCCCCCTTCCAAAATGTGAGGATTTTTATTATTGGTTTTTCAGAAAAAAAAATCTGTATGAAAGTTAATTATACTTCGTTTGGCATTATGGGAATTCAGTAACTACAAAATTTTCTGCGATTTTTTTGGTACCCACATTGAAAAACAATTGTTTTTGAAATTAAATAATTACATTTATTATTACTTTTATGGTTATTTATGATAAATCTTGCTCCGATATTTTTTTAACCGGGAATTTCTATCTATGTCGTTACCCTGATTTCCGCTAACTTCTTCTTTCCA
Organism: Lethrus apterus; assembly: GCA_018397195.1. Classification (NCBI taxonomy): domain Eukaryota; kingdom Metazoa; phylum Arthropoda; class Insecta; order Coleoptera; family Geotrupidae; genus Lethrus; species Lethrus apterus. The sequence goes on along the minus strand of JAFFZR010024577.1, from coordinate 13,795 downwards.
AATTTTTCCATGCCATCCTCGTCTTCTTTTTCCAATCTCTTTAGCTTCATATATTCTTTTACTGATCGTTGTTATTTCACAACTGTAGTCTCAGGGAAAATATTGTGTCATAGAACAGCAGGAAATAAAGAAAAAAATCGATGATAACAATGTCACCATTGGAACCAATTACATAATCGAACCAAAGTCGAAAGTAAAACGTTAGTTAGAATACAAGAAAGTAAGTTTTCTAAATATAACTCGGCAATGAGAGATATTGATCTAAACAACCAAGTTGTAAATAACTAAAGAGTTGGTATTCAAGGCAAAGAATAATTATAAATTGCTTACCCAGAAAAGATAAACAAAATTTCACATACGTCTCTTGTTAGAAATTGTATTACTACAAAATTTTAGAATCTTTGATTAGTAACATTTTAATATTAAATGAAAATCATTGGTATTATTTGGGAAAAAATTGGTTACGTTGTACAGAATTACGTTTTTCACTTACTATTGAATAATTGCCTTGATGTTTTCCTTTGCTCTGCAGCAAAATTTTTTTCAGCGGTAATAACGTTTAGTAAGCATTAACTGTACATACTGAAAGCAAAATTATTGCTGAACATTTTAGATTAGTATGCCATAACTCATCTACAATGTTCAACATAACGGCAATATACAGGTGATTTTTCTTTTTCATTACACAGATCTCGAAAACTACTATAATTAGAAAAAAGGTTAGACGTAAAACGTTAAACTCGTGCAGAAATAAATATCTTTATCATGGATCTTCTTTTTTGAAAAAAAAAACATTGCTATTTATTCAAAAAGTAATGAATTAATGATTTTTTTTCTAAAAAGTCTTGTCGTGTCATCTAATGTGCAATTCTTCAAACTGAATACTAAATGAGAATAAACATTTTGTACAATATTTCATTTTCGCACAGTTTCGTGCCAAGCGAATAAATTTTACATTTAGTGCTATAACGAAAACCGCAATTTATTTCGAGCGAAGTGGTTAAGACGGGCAATATCTGCGGTCGTAAAATCGCAAATGGCACTAAGTTAGTAATTTAGACGACACGAAACCGTCCGTAAAGTCGTTACCTGTTCGCTCGGTCGGGAAAATTACATTCTGTCAATTTATCAGAAATGCCATTAAATGCAATAACTGTCAGATGCAAAGCTCACGTCTTAATGATATATGTTTCGAAACTATCTGAGTCATAAGTTGCCACTAAATTTAAATTATATCAGCTATCAAAAGAATATAACTGTTGTTATGTTACTTAACAGAAGGCTTTAAAATTAAAGCCAAATAATAATATATACTTTTTAATTTTTGGATTAATTTTCAATTTACAAACTCACGAACAGCCAAAATTGTTTATGTGATTAATGCAAAAATCAACCAACTGATAGGGAACAAGTAGACGATGCAGATGCAAGAGAATTACCATATAGGTTTAAGGTTTAAGTGTGAAGATTGCAGACAGAGAAAAAAATAGAGATACTTGTACGAAAGATATAGTTGGAAAAGCAAAGATGGAAGGGTTCTAGTATATTTGGATCGAGTAATGTTTCGATGAGAACAAAAGATATTGTCAAACTTCATATCAAAGCCAATCATAGTTAAATTACACTCCGCGCGAATCGCGCATTCTTTTGTACCATTTACCTCATAGGCAATGCCTTGCCAGGCCACGGTATCTGTAATCTGGATTTCAAGATTTGGAGGATGTGTGGTCCAAAGCCACACTAGCACTTAGGCCTTTAAGATGGGCCTATTTTACCATCCCTCCAGAGCGTCCCCTGCTCCCCATTAGTCCCTGATGAGCCCTTCCGTCTCAATTCATCTATTTTCTAATTCCAAAATCCCATCACATTCACTCTTAGCATCCTATTATGAAAATACCTCACCAATCGTCTTTCAATAACTTCATAAGTGCATTCGTCTAAGACACCACCAGAACGACGTATTCGAAAGCACCTACACTTTCATACCTCTTAACACGTTCTATCTGCCTGTACTTTTCTAAGAGTTTCTCTATGTCTAGAATGTAGATATTGAAAACGACGGGTATCCCTGCCTCAACAAATTAATATCTTTTAACTTTTCGACATTTACCAACTCAACTCTCAAATAATCATTAATTTTTTGTATCCACTTTGCTGAAATATTATAGGTTGTATGTTATAGGTATTATTGGTTGTTTTTAAATCACAATATTTTCATTTTTATTTGAATTATATTTTTGCTTGTTCTTTCTGTTCGCAACCTATTCAGCCTGTTTATGTTTTTGTTCATTCTGTATTTTCGATTCATTTTTTTTCAGTTTTACACTTTCAGACTGTTTATCTTCTCTTTTGTTTGCTTTATTGTTCTCGCAAATCACTTTGTGAATAGCCAACGGTACATACTGTCCCAGCATATAATTTCTCATTTTTTCCCTTGATTCCCTTTCATCACTTGTCCGAAGTTCTCGAAGAACTTAACTGGACTGAGAAAGACGGATTTTGTTTGCGGCCTCGACCGTCTTACAGGTGTTAATACCTATTCCAGCATATGCTGCAAGGGAAACTTGGAAAACTTAATAAGAATAGTCGGTCGGAAGACCAATTCAAAAACTTTGCAAACATAAATCTGTGAAATAAATTAACACTGTTCCCCACTAAGACTTGAACCTTAGACCATGAGATTAGTAGCCTACTGACTAAGCCACTAGACCAGTAATCCCATCTAAATCATCGGAATACTTTCCTTATCGTCGTGCTTGTTTTCCAGATATATGTGTTCCTTTTGTGTGTTTTTTCGTATTTTAACTTAATTTTGTGATACATTATAGAATTATTATTTTACACAATTTTTCAAAATTAAATTAGGATAAGCATACAAACAAATATGATGTAAAAGAACACGGATTTTTAAAATAGAAGAAAACAGCATTAAGTACACGTCGTATTTACATGGCCCTGTTTTAAAGTGTTATTTTTTTCAGCATCGTCGCTATTGTCTGCGATGGATCACAACGCAGATCCTTGTGAAAATTTCTTTCAATATGCCTGTGGGACGTGGAACAAGAAACACGTGATCCCTGAAGATAGAAGTTCGATAAGTACATTTGAAGTGATGGCCGACCAATTACAAGTTATATTAAAGGGTAAATGTTAGAAAGATTCAAAAAAATTCAATCAATGGTAAATGTATTATTTTAATTTTATTTGTGGGAAAATCCATTCTATGGTAATTTTTAACCACATTTTACAATTTTTTTACATAATTGCGTATTTCTACCTTTTTCTTTAATTCTTCATTATTAATATCATCTTATTTCCACCCCATGTAACATGTCTTTGCAATTGCTCCATTTGATACATTTATACTTTTTTCACCCGCATACCCTCTTAAAAAATCCAAATCCAAAACTCTATTTTCGAATATATTTTATTGCTATTAGCAGTCACACCTTAATGATATTTTCTTCACAAATTTATTTCACTTTGTCTTTTGTTATTTCTCTCTTGCTACACGTAACATTCTCCGTACATACACATCCAAAAGTGATATTTTAAACATATTGGTCTTTTTCATTAAAATCTTTAGGAGAAGTAATTACCCCATTTATCCCTCTGGATCCGCATGTGCGTGTATGTATTCTTTCTTCTGTGCTCTTTCTCCACTTGTGCTCTATTTATTAACATTTCCACTAGTTAAATTTTATGCGCAAAAAATGAAAAATAATCAGGTTTAGATATTTGTATTTTTCAGGAGTGTTAGAAGAACCTATTACCAGCACCGACAATGAAGCGACCCTAAAGGCGAAAAGGTTTTACAACACATGCATGGATATTCGTAAGTGCACACATTTCGTTTCGAACAAATTGTAATCGTATATCTGAGACAGATATTCGCGATTTACTGCAAATTTCTTTCCAGTTCAGATCCGCAAGATAGGAGACACACCCTTGAGAGAAGTTCTGCTGTCGTTAGGGGGTTGGCCCGTTACTCAGCCCGACTGGAAACCTCCCATGTTCTCGATAGAAATCCTTTTGGGAAGGCTTCGAGGCGATTACAATGAAGGAGTCCTGGTGGAACAGTGGGTCGGTCCGGACGACAAAAACAGCTCCGCTAACATCATCCAGGTGCGCACAAAGTAAGAAGTAGACTGGCAAATACACAGAAAGTGGTGCCTAAATGCAATGCTTATTATTTAATCAGATTTTTTTTAAATTTACACTTCATTCGTTAAAAAAAAAAAAAATTATATGAGCGTCTATTCATTAATAGAGTGTTTGATTTTTTTATTGTCGACAAGAATGATTTTTCTGTCTTTACGTATATGTCGACCTATGTATGGATCTAAGATATATCTCTTTCTATTGAAGATACAGAAAAAAATTAAAAATATATATTATTTTTTTGTACACAAGACAAAAATATTGCCAGGGATGAGCAGTCTTAACTGCGTCCACAACAACCTAATTTTTTGTAAATTTTTGAATTATAGGTAATAAATAAAGGTAACATTACCTAAACATTTTTTATTGTCTTTCGTTACTATTACAATCTGTCTGTAGGAGCTACGGAACAATAAAATTAATTTGAGTAATGAAAAGATATCTATAACAAGTTGTAGTTGTGAAGTGTGCAATAACCGGTTTCGGCTTACGCCATCTTCAGGCGTAAGCTTACGCCATCTTTAGGCGCCTACAGCGAGTAAATACATACACTTTACAACAATAAAGATAAGATAAGATCTTTTTAACTATTCCTCTTCTCTAAAGTCATTAGCGTAGGAATCTTGTTTAAAAACTGTTTGAAGCTGTTCAAAAACAGTTTAAGCAAACTATTCAAAAATTGTTCAGAAGTTGTTCAAATCTGCTCCAAAGTTGTTCAAAATTGTTCAAAACCATTCAAAGGGATTTGTAAGCTGCTCCAAATTTCCACGGTATTGTCGTCATAAAAGGGACTCATTATCATAGTGCTTCGTGTTCTTTTCTTTCTTTTATTTATATCTATTCGTATAGTTTTATGGTCAAATATGTTATTCAACTGACACGTGGTCTATATTGACCTGAATATTTCAGTGTTCATAATCTCATACATATTTTTCGCTCAAATTTGTTTATAATTTTCAATTTTGTTGTTGTTTATGAGATTATATAAGCAACACACTTAATTTACTCCATTTCTGCAATTTCTAAACACAAAGATAATTTACGCAAATTCTTTCCATTGATAAAATTTTTGAAAATTTTATATTAATATATTTCTGTGTTTTAATAAATATTTTATTACATTTAAAGTCTTTTATTGGTTGACTACTCAATAATACGAAGATAAGAATATAAAAATACAATTCTGGCTTCCTAATGCAAAAAGTATAAGAACATGTCCGGTTATTACACTTTAACAATATTTTTACGTCCGACGAACATATTTTTCAACGTAACTTTTTTCTTTTCAAGCTGGATCAAATGCAACTGGCACTTCCGAGTAGAGATTACTATCTCAAATCGAGCAGCGAGGGAGACATGCAAGCTTATCATAAATACATGACGAACGTCGCCGTGCTTTTGGGTGCTAATAAGTCAACTGCCAACGAAGAATTGAAATTAGTCGTGGAATTTGAAAAAAAACTAGCAAATGTGAGTTTCTTAAATTAATGACTTCATGTTATTAAAACTTGATAATCTCATTGTATAAACGTATTACAAATTCTGCAACAAAAATAATTTATTTTGAAAATAATCAATTTTTTTGACACATAATTCTGGAAATTTACCTGGTTAGAGTTTTTGAATTGAAAGCTTCCATTATCTTCAACCGCGCTACTCTTTCAACTTCCAATTTCTTCCCTTGCAGTTTCCGTTAATATTTCTTCCTTCAGCCAGTCATCTCCTCAAATCCATTACAGCCACATTCTTATTAATACTTTTGCCACATATTTTGTCACTATATTTATCTTTTTCCTTTACTTTTGGCGCGTCCTTAACAACCTGTTTTAATTTTTAAAATAATAACCTCGACATTGAATTTCTACATATTTATTTACATCTTAATAAATACGAATAAAATAATTTTAAAATCTATTCAAATTTTCATTTTACACATCTATCATTCAAATTACACACGATTAAACATTTCAGGCTTCGTTACCAGAGGCGGATCGCCACGACACGAGCGCAATTTACAAGAAATTATCGTTGGCACAGCTACAGATCATAGTACCTCAAATTAAATGGCTTGAATATTTGACGTCATTTCTGGACGCCGATATCACCGAAAACGAACCGGTCGTAGCTTACGGTCTGTCGTATTTCATAGAAATGGGCAAAATTTTGGCTGAAACTGATAGACGGTATTTTTTGTTTGAAAACTTTTATCCAAAATTAATTCTTCTATTTTTAGAGTCATCCACAATTACGTCCTCTGGAGGTTGATTATGGCACTAGTGCCGCACATGATCGACGATTATCAAAGAGAGAGGGTTGAGTTTAGGAAGATATTGTTAGGAATTCTTAGTGAAAGACATCGATGGTCTCAGTGTGTTGAATGGACTAATAAAAAATTGGGTATGGCCGTTGGTGCTCTCTTCATTAGGGAAAATTTCAACCATGAAAGTAAAGTAAGAAATTACATATTTATAATTTCAATAAAATGTAGTTAAATTAAAAATAAACATAAATTTAATTACACAGTTATTATCGTTGTAAGAATCCAGGTTTATCCCACAGGAAACTGCTTTAACGATGATACACACGATACGAGAGGCTTTTAATGAACTACTTGCTCACAATTACTGGATGGACGACGAAACGCGAGCCGTCGCCAAAGAAAAAGCGGACGCTATGAACGAGCGAATTGGATACCCCCAGCTCATCACCAATGCAGAAGAACTCATTAAAGAGTACTCCGCTGTGAGTATTCAAATAAATAATATTAGATAGATAATTACAGTAGTATCAGACTGTGAGTGGAAGGGGATGGGGGCAACTGGGGCATGGGTTGAAAGGAAAGTCAGAACTGAGAACTTTTTCGTTTTTCTTTTATTCACAAGTTTCAACACGTTTTATCTGCTTTAGTTATATCGGAGATTCTCCGAAATTATCCAAATAATAGAACAGACGTATTGTTGACAGAAGGAGAATTCACAACATCAGGGAGCCTGTAAACCTTCTTTTTGGTTTTTTACTGATCTCTATTTTTCAGAATACAGTTCTGTTCTGTAATAAATTATCATTGCTTCTTTGGCTCTTTTCTACTTCTAGATCTATTTTCTCTTCATTTACACACATTTTCCGCTGTTTTTTTCCTCTTCTCACTTTATTTTTTGGTATATTTATTTCCATTTCTTTGTTATCTAAATCTTTATTATTTGTTTATAAATTCTTTTTTTTTCCTTAATTAATTATAACCTAACTATTTGCATAGCGTCGGCATTCTCTGTTTGCCATATATGTATATATTTAATATTTAATAATTAATACTTCATATCACGTAGAGGCAGTGGCGTAGCGAGCTTAACTCTCGCCCGGGGCACAATACCTTTTTAGCCCCCCCCCCCCCCATTCGAAAACCATATAATATATGTAAAATATACTCGCAAATTAATAAATAAATAAAGTAAGTAAGTAATTGAGAAAACAAGACTAGATTTTGAAATTTTTGTTTTGCGGACCATTTTGCGCCCCTTTGTGAATAGCCCCCCTGCCCCCCTCGCTACACCACTGCGTAGACGCTCTACGTTTTATTCCTTGCCTCATTTTGAATTCATGAAATTCATCTCCATTTATTCTTTCTACTTCTATTAAGGTTTTGTTTTTATTTTTGATCACATTTGATCGCATTTACTATTTTCACCGACACTTCAAAGGGTTTTTCAAGTCTATAACTCGTGTATGAGTTCCTCTTTTTTTTTTCATTATTTTTCAACGACATTTCTTAAAATGTATATTTATGAAAAATTCATCAGGATAGTCGGTTGAAAGTTTATCTGTGAACTAATATTGTTCCAACTAAGATTAAGATTTATGCCGCATTATAATCTTCTTTTCCCAGTCTTTTGAATATTATGCGTTCTTTCGTTATTTCTTCTATTTATTGTTTATTTTTATCTCTTCCATTGTTTTGTCTTCCCGATTTACATTCCCATTTCGACCCATTTCCTTATATTTCGAGCTCCTCTTCTTCTCGCCCTTGTTTAAATTTATTGGTAGGTATAGTATTTTTTGCTTCTGGTTTTTCTGTTTTGTCCATTTATCTGATTATTGTCCATTATGTGCCATATCTGTTGTTTCCTTCTTTTTCAGTGTTTTTATGGTGTCATGTGATTACCAGGGAAATATAATTATTTAATTAAAGTTCAAAATTTTCTAGTTCCGTTCCCATAAAGATTATGTTCAATAAAAATTGTTTAAAATTCTCGTCAAAAGTTAAAAACATTCGACGCATCTCGGATGTTAACAACTGATAGGAGAACGGAAAAAATAGTCGGAAAAAAGCAGGTTGTGCAGGTGTTAATTTTGACTCTTGACTGTCAAGTTTGTAAATTAAAGAAAATAAAGCCTTCACATGTAAATGTTAATATTGGGTTGATTTTTTAATAAACTGAGACAAAAACGTTTTCTATCAGATTACAAATGGGGACGTGAATTTTGGAAACTGCTGCTTTTATTGTATGTAATGTAAAAATTTTGCAGCTGAACATAACGAAAGACAGATTTATGATTAATATCCTGAACGTACTGAAATTCGACGCCGACCAGAACTTGCAAAAATTGCGTCAGCCCGTAGATAAAGATAAATGGTCGACAGAACCAGCGGTCGTAAATGCGTTCTACAATCCAAATAAGAACGATATTGGTATGTATGCGATTTATCAACTTTAACGTATTCACCCATAAATCCAACCGATAAAAATGTCTTTTTCTGATTTGTTTGTTCATTTTTCATTAAAAACACAGAAATTACTTTTAAAATTTTCGTATACGTAATAAATTGTCACCTTTTAGTTATTGTTGTGAATATTAGTGATGAGTTTCTTGAATCAATCAGAATGTTTATATAAATAATTCGACTGTGCTTAAATATGCTTAAGCTTAACTGAGTTGCTTCATGTTTTTGAAAGCTACTTATATCAAAACAATAGATCTTAAATAACAAAAAATCAACTTGAATATCATTTTTAATAGGTTTTTTTGTATAGTTTTTCACAATTGCTTATTTTTGGAGGGGCGTTTATTATTTATACAGTGTGGTGATAAAGTTTGGAACAAAATTCATAAAAGCGTTCTATAATGTTTTTAAGAAAATCGCTCAGACACGTCAATTTTTGTTTTTGAAATGCAGTCTTCTGACGTTAATTTTTTTGGAATGTCGTCATTTGTTTTTGCACAATGACGTCATCATAATTTTTTTTAAATGACTACCCCCACTTTTTTCTTCTGTTTTTAATAGACCTTCTTACTACTTAAACGGTGATGTAAAAAAATTGGTACCTTACATAACAATTTTTTTGAATAAATAATACATATAAATTTTTTCTTTTAAACAAAAATTTTAATTTTTTGAAGAAAAAAGGTTATTTTTTGAAGAAAGAATTAATTCGGTAATCACCACTTAAACATCAAGGAGGTCTATCAAAAGCAAAAGAAAAAAATAAGAGGTGTCATTTAAAAAAATCGATAATGACGTCATTGCACCTTAAAGCTTCACTCTTCGTCTTAGATACATAAATTACTGTTATTTGCTTTAATTTAGAATGTTTGCGATTATTATTTTTACTAAATAATAACCACTGACGATCTGAAGTAAATGTGTCATTTATTCAAAAAAATTGTTATGTGAGGTACCAATTTTTTTACATCACCGTTTAAGTAGTAAGAAGGTCTATTAAAAACAGGAGAAAAAAGTGGGGGTTGTCATTTAAAAAAAATTATGATGACATCATTGTGCAAAAACAAATCATTCCAAAAAAATTAACTTCAGAAGACGGCATTTTAAAAACAAAAATTGACCTGTCCGAGCGATTTTCTTAAAAACATTATAAAACGCTTTTATGAATTTTGTTCCAAACTTTATCACCACACTGTATATCACAGATCGATTAAAGTTTCTTAAGAGATTTAATACTTGAATAATCTCGTTCTGTTGTGCGAACTAGTAACGTTAATTGATGAAATCTAGTTTTCACATAATTATGAATGTCTACATAACATTTATTAAAGGCATGGTTGTTTTACTTTTACTTGGTAATTAGTAAGATTCTTTATATTTTTTTACATTTTATTTCAATTTTCCGCAACAAAATCAAAAAATCATTCTTTGCTTTGAAGTGTGTTGGACGATGCATATTTAAATAAAAATTATCTGTTTACTTAAATTTATTCAAAAGTGCTATCCTTCGTAGATAGTTTTAAAATAAATTTCGAAAACAATTTAAACGCTTATGACACCACACATTTGTGTGAAAAATGCGCTTTCCGGCGAAAATTCCGAATGAGTTACAACACAAGCACATATCCCTGCGTGTTATCTATTTGTGTAACCACGCTCCGGTAATTACATTTCCAGGCTTAATGGCGTGACCTATCGTTTCTAAACCATACTAGTCATTTTATTAATTCCCTGCATAGTTTGTTGCTGATATCGTCGGTCGGCATCTTTTCGATATGACGCCCGGTTTTAATTCAAAATCAATGCATGCGACAGATACAGTCACTGCGACATCATATAAACTTGGAACCGTACCAAAATCCCACTAGAAAAGAATGTTTCAAACGAAAGCGTACTCTATAAAGTGCAATTAACCCAACACGTTCGTATTTTTTTTTGTCCACCAATGGTGCACAGCGCAGTTAAATGTAAAACATGCACAAATTAAAATGTAAATTAAAATATCCTCCGCATTCTGTAACATGCATCAACAAAGCAAGTTTTTAATTGCGAAGTACGTATGCTGCAAATTATATTTGAGGTGAGAGCTATTAGAAATATTTTTTTTTTAATGTCGACCTACCGCGTTCGTGTAGTGTTTCGTAATTTGAAACATAAAATTAAAATACACTTATTTAGGCTAGTTCAACTTTTATTAAATTATTATACAGCCCGTTCTACAAAACGGGCCCGAGACTATAGCGACTTCAATTGTGATATAATCACCAACAAACCATGTATACAACGTGGCGAAAAAAAATTCTTTACTAAACACCTTCATTTATTTGTTATGACGTCATCGCCATTTTTTTTAAATGGCAACCTATATTTTTTATTTGTTATTTCGTTATGATTTTTAATTCTGTTTTCAACGGTATACAATTTTAAATAGGTTGCATAAGAAAAAAATCAAGAAAAACGGCCTTACAATTTTAATAGAATGATCAATGAAATCAACAAATTAATCCAACTAATCCATCATACGGCAAAATTTTACTAAGAAAAGTCGTTCATAATAAGAAATTGTGGCCCTATACAAAATTTCAGAAAGATCTACCTACTTTGATTCAACGGTGTTGTTTTGTTTAA
>JAFFZR010024576.1:0-17397 GCA_018397195.1 Lethrus apterus | reverse complement strand
TGGGTGTGGTAGAAAATCCAAAAAGTTCAGTACAACAGTTGGCTTTGAACCACAACATGAATAGAGGATCCATACAAAAAATAATGAAACGCGAAAAATATCATCCTTATAAAATTCACTTGCTACAAGAATTAAGTGAAGGCGATTTTGACCGCAGAATCGAATTTTGCGAAACTATGATGCACAGAATACATCAGGATGGTAACTTTATTAATCGCATCCTCTTCTCTGATGAGTCAACTTTTTGTCTAAATGGACATGTTAACCGCCATAGCTGTCGATATTGGTCTGACAGAAATCCGCATTGGATGGAGCAGATTCATACGCAGCATCCACAGGAAATTAATGTTTGGTGTGGCATCATTGGTCGGAATATCGTAAGACCTTTTTTCATTAAAGGCAATTTAACGTCTGAAAGATATTTGCAACTTTTACAACAATAAATTGTTCCACGACTTAGGGAATATACCAGCAGAAACCATATGCTTTCAACAAGACGGAACACCGCCGCATTTTGGTCGTCAAGTGCACGAATATTTGGATAAACATTTCCCGGTAGATGGATAGGGCGAAGAGGGGCTATTGAGGTCTCCTGCTTTGATCTCACTTGATTTTTTCCTGTAGGGTCATGTAAAGTGTAAGTCAACAGACCATTACAACCATTACATTATAACTTTTATTTATTTTTTGGTTAAAGTTCAGGCGGCAAAGAATTGACGTTAGATAAAGACAACATTTTCAAGGCTAACAAAATTTTACATTTTTCAAAATTTTGTTAGTTCGATAATTTTTTTAAAAGTTTCGATCAAAATAAGATATGCATGCGTTATATCACAGAATTCAGAAAAAAAATCTCTTTTCAAAAATATTAAATAATGAAGATAGAAATTTGAAAAACGTCTTAGCTGATGGAATTTAAATACTGTTAACTATCTACCAAATTTCAACAAGTTTTGATGAATAGTTTTCATAATATTTAACTGTATCCATACTTTTTAACGACACGGTAGTAATAATTGCTAGTGCGCGTGTGTACATCGTACAATTTATTTCCATATTAAGGATTTTTTGAAAAAAATTATATTTATTACTTGACAAAAGTTGTCGAAATATATATTTCTATAAATTTGAATATACTTGTGTGTCGTAATAAATATATTTTATTACAAGTCTTTTATTGATTGAAAGATCAAAAGATCAACAATAATTTCCAAACCTACATAACCAAAAACATTTACAATTTATTTATCATTAATCGTAACATCAAAAGCATACCCAACTTTGAAATTAAATTATATCCCCCCTAAAATGAAATAAATTTAAATTCTCTTGAAAAAATTTCAGTATGTATAATAAATGTAAAAAATTTTTCGATTAACATATTTAAATCAGTTTAGATAGTTTAGCTAATATGTATATTGCATATAAGTAATAAAATATTCATTCCTTTATAATTTCACATGCAAACGAATAAGCTATTAAAAAATATATAAATATTCCCAAACATGTTTTCGGTCCTTAAAATATTCAGTCTATTTTATTTTTCTTTTGGTCCTTACACAGTAGAAAGCCTTGGAAATCACATGACTGGAAGAAACGCGGATGTGAGTGCCACTGGTCGTCACATGCCGTTTCACCAGTGGCACACAAACAACCGGCAGTTGCAGAACTCGTGACTCTTACGTCACGCTTTGCGAATCATAAATTTGCAAATCCAATGTGCACATTAAATTTAAAACATTGCAACATCATATTATTTACTTAAGAATTTGTTAATTGAAAAATATTTGTTCATTTTCTTGTTACATTAGGGCTTTAGATGAAAATATGTCGAACATAGACGAAGTTAGTTACTTTCATTCACTTTCTTTCAGTATATACAGTGCGTTTCACTTTTCATGAGGACACCTAAAGAAAACATATTTTCCGTCGTCAATATTTCTTAGAATGCATTCTAGAAATTCGACAGATGCAGTTTCAGTAGATTTTCCTTCTCGAAATCCATGTTGATTATTAGCCCATAGTTGGAAATGATTCAAATATTGCGTTATTCTGTTATAAACAGTGCGTTTAATTATCTTGGCCACATAAGAAGAATAAGAATACCTTGTGGAATGATTTAAAAGATTTAAACATTTACAAGAAACGATCTGACCAGTTGCCTACTGACTTACAAGATGTCAATTTGATAAATGTTCATTTTAACACAGTTACAGGAATTATCCAATCTCCTGCTAAAGAATGTTTGGATTATTATGGCCTGAATTTGTTGCCGAATGTTTCAAATGTTTCAAATGTTTCTTTTTTTGAAATATCTGAACAGGAAGTTTCAAGAATTGTTGGTAGTATAACATCACACTCACAAGGGGTGGATGACATTAGCATAAGGATGTTGTCTGCCTGCTGCCCTCACCTTCTACAGTTTCTGACACATATCTTCAATTCCTGCCTAACAAAATGTGTGTTTCCATCTGTTTGGAAAGAGACCCGTGTTGTTCCCTTACCTAAGACCGCTAACCGGTTTCAGTGATTTGCGGCCGATTAGCGTACTGTCCGTTTTATCGAAGGCATTAGAAATGATTATGAGCAAACAAATACAAGCACAACTGTCGTTGTGCAATATACTCCCTGATTTACAGTCGGGTTTTAGAGCGAGTTTCAGTTGTTCTCCTGCATTATTAGTAAATAATGGGTGTTTTTTTAAAGGTTTGAACTTTAAAATGGAATAAAACACATAAAAATCATGGTCATGGCTATGGTATTGGCATTATTGAAAAGATAATGTTATGCCATTTGTCTTTAAGTACGATTTCTGGCGTATGGGCGCCGCGGCTGGCTCGAATGAAGCGCAATCTCGAAGTCTAATTTTCGACCGCTTTTTCAAGAAGCTGAGGCCGTATATCGGCAATAACGCGGCTTCCAAGTGGTCCAAAGTCTGCGGTTAATCAGCATAAACAAGCGACTTTACACATCCCCACAGAAAATAATCCACAGGTGTGATATCACACGATCGTAGAGGCCAATGCACAGCCTCATTTCGTGAAATTATGCGTTCATTGAACGTTTCCTGCAAAAAATTGATTGTGTCGCGCGCTGTGTGGCATGTTGTGCCGTCTTGTTGAAACCAGAGCTCTTCCACATTAACGCCATTACACCCACAAAAAATCATTGTTTGGTGTGGCTTATGGGCTGGTGGAATCATTGGCCCATATTTCTTCAAAGACTGGAAAAACTGGTCGAAAATTTTACTTCGAGATTGCGCTTCATGCGAGCCAGCCGTGGCGACCATATGACAGAAATCATATTTAAACACAAATGGCATAACATTATCTTCTCAATAATGCCAAAACCGTGGCCATGACCGTGATTTTTATGTGTTTTATTTCATTTTAAAGTTCAAACCTGTAAAAAAAAACACCCGTTATTACTAATGACATCATTAGAGCAACTGATAATTATAAGTTAACGATTCTTGTTTTGCTGGACTATTCGAAGGCCTTTGACCTGTTAAATCATGAAATTCTTTTAAAAGTTCAACATTTTATTGGCCTGGATTCTTTAGCTGTGGAACTGTTCGCAAGTTACTTGTCCGGTAGAAGCCAAAGAGTTGCAATTAACGGAATAATATCTCACCCAGCATGTCTTAGGTCGGAGGTCCCACAGGGGTCCATATTGGGGCCCTTGTTATACTGCATCTATACGTCGCAATTTTTTAAATTATTTCAACCTACTTGCATACACCATTTGTATGCAGATGAAATTCAAATCTATTTGTGTCAGAAACTTGGGATTGCATATTGATTCGTCGCTGCGTTTTAAGTCTCATTGCAATAATAATATCAGAAAAGCGTACTGCAATCTAAAAATGTTATATCCACACAGACACGTATTAAACACTGAAACTAAGAAAATTTTGTCAGAATCTTTGACTTTAACTATTGTGACGTTGTTTATGGGACCTGTCTAGATAGAGCAGACATTGATTGGATTCAAGTTGTGTAAAACTCTTGCGTCAGATTTATATTTGGTTTGTCTAGAAGGCATAGAATTTCTCGGAAACTCCTTGACCTTAACTGGCTTAATATGGAAAATCGTACGTTACTCCATTTTGCAGCCAAAATAATAGTCACCAAGAAACCACCATATCTCTTAAATAGGATTAAGTTTAAAACTGACCTGCGCAACTTAAATATTCGTAGGAAAAATCATATTGACATTTCCTCACCACTCTACAGAATTTTTTAAAAGGTCGTTCAGCTATAATGCTGCCAAGTATTTGAATGATGTTCAGTGCACCATCGGGAATTGTGCAGATTATTCTCTTAAAGTGTTCAAAGGTCACTATAGAAAATTTTTGTTATCAAAACAATTTTCTTCTCTTTTGTGTTAACGTTTGTATTATTATTTAACTTTCTTTTTTGTTTTTTTCATTAGGTTAAGTTAACTTAAGATGAAGTGTTTACTTTTATTTTGGTTATTTTTGTTTTGTTTTGTTTTATTTATTTTGTTAAGAGTTCTTAAGGAAGAACAAGACACCGTTATGCGGTAGAACTGATAAGTACTCTTTTGGTCAATAATTTTGTTTTATTTTCTCTAATGGACCAATAAATATTATTATTATTATCAGGCAATATCGATATTGGACGAAAATTACTTAGTAAGCATGACTGTGGCTTCCTTTAATATATCTGGCAAATGCCCTTACTTAACGACAACATAAATAAGTATTGATGGTTGATGGTTGACCGTTAATGGTTTAGCCATTTCATTAATAGATTGCTTAACTAGTAGCGTAGGAACGTTAACCATGACTACATAATTTGTATTTTTTATATTTTTGATTCATTCACTTCATTCATTTACTGGATTGAAGTACATAGACGAGGAAGCACATTTTCCGGTTGTACATTTATTGGACACGTTAGTACCAAAGTGTTGTTTAAGATTAGTATCTGCAACAGTAGAAAAATATTGAGAAAACGTATTAGGTACTACATGGCCGTCTATCAACGTACCATTTTGATCTTCTAATAGAATATTGCCTGCTTTTGACTTTTTATACAGGGTGAGTCACCAGATATTGCCACCTAGAATAACTCTGAAAGTATGATAGTAGTAGAAAAGTCTTTGAAACAATTGCATGGAACAACGGGGGCTTTTGTATGGTTTTTTGTTGATAGGTGGAGTCGCTTCAGAGATTTGAAGGTCAACTTTGTTTTTTCAAATAGGATGCTATATTTTCTGATAGCGGCTGTCGAGACGAATCCAATGATGTGCAACATTAAGGTCTTTGAAGGTCAACGAAGGTGAAAAAGGTGAAATGAACTTACATTTACAGAAGGTGTTCGAAGTGATGACCATTGTTATCAATGCAGTGCTGCAATCTCATTATCATGGATTGAGTGGTATTCCTTATCACTTCGGCACTTATCGAAGCACATGCTCTGACAATTCTCTCTCGCATATGTTCAGGTGTAGTTGGAACTTCTTATTAAACAATGTTTTTTAAGAATCCCCACAAGAAAAAATCCAGAGGCGTCAAGTCTGGCGAACGAGCTGGCAACGATACATCTCCTCCGCGTCCAATCCAACGATTTGGAAATCTTTGCAATTCATTTCTAGCCATCAGCGAAAAATGTGCCGGACACCCATCGTGTTGATACCACATTCTGTTCCTTGTTTCTAAAGGTATTTCTTCCAATAACGGACCTAATGTTAATTGCAGGAATTACTTCGAACACCTTCTGTAAATGTAAGTTCATTTCACCTTTTTGACCTTCGTTGACTTTCAAAGACCTCAATGTTGCACATCATTGGACTCGTCTCGATAGCCGCTATCAGAAAATAAATACTAAAATTAGCATCCTATTTGAAAAAACAAAGTTGACCTTCAAATCTCTGAAGCGACTCCACCTAGCAACAAAAAACCAACGTCATACAATAGCCCCCGTTGTCCCATGCAACTTTTCTCTCAAAGACTTTTCTACTACTTTCATACTTTCAGAGTTATTCTAGGTGGCAATATCTGGTAACTCAACCTGTATATAATTTATATGCTGTACAACAGTGATTCTCAACTACTGTGCCGCGGCACTTTTGTGTGCCGCGAAATTCTAAAAGTGTGCCGCCAAATTTTAGATATATAATTATGTTAATATTATTAAATAATATGATTTAAAAAGAAAAATCCTTTTAACAGGAATAGATATTTAAATCCATAACAAATTTTTAAATTATTTCATTATTTGTTTTGCAACGTGTTCTTTCTTAGAATCATAAACTGATTTTTATGCCTCAAGTCGGCTCACACTTGTCACTAGTACGTACAAATACAGGTTGTTTTAATGACAGTGGGGATTCCCAACGCGTTGCATAGTAGTTACTGCACATTTTCTTTCGTTAAAATTGGCAAATGTATGTGATTCAGTTTACTATTAATTTATTTGCTTGCAGTTTCAATTTATAAAATTATATAAAGTTTATATAATTTTATAAATCAGTTCGAGCTAATATGTTTATATTATAAACATATTGGCTTTGCAGTATTGTATTCTCAAACTTGAATAAATCGTATTTAAAGGTAATATTTGATTCGCCTTTTTTTAATAATGTTTCGACAATATTATTTTTAACAGAACCTTCTGAAAATGGATAAATGGTTAAAAAGAAGAAAGCTTAACGATGATAATAGTGATAATGATAACAAGTAAAGATACGTTGTTCATCGGAAATACAATGATGATTTTTTGAAATTTGGATTTACCTCTATGATATGTGGTTGTAAATTATCAAATAGTGCTATGGTTCCGAGCAAACTCCAACGTCACTTGGTAACTAATCACCCTTCGCTTTCAACAAAAGATAAAAGCTACTTTCAAAAGTCTTTATCTTCAAAATCCAAGCAAGTAAAAGTTTTTGAAAAACAAATCGGTGTGTTTGAAAAGGCTCAAGTAGCTTCTTACGAAATAGCTGAATTGATTGCTGTTAAATTAAAACCTCACAATTTGGCTGAAGAAATTATATTACCAGCTTGTCGCAAAATTGTAAAAATAATGATTGGTGGATCAGCAGATATTGATACTTGTAAAATACCACTTTCGAATGACACAATCCATCGCAGAATTAAAGATATGTCGCAAAATATTGAGCAAAATACTGCAAAAACTCTTGCAAATTCAAATTTTGCTCTACAAATCGACGAAACAACAGTTATTACAGGAAAAGCTCAATTAATTGTATTCGTTATATTTATTCACGAAGATGATATAATTAATCAATTTTTATGTTGTCGGGAGTTACCCGATTTTACAACTGGCAAACATATGTTTGATGTAATTAGTTCATATTTAGAAGAAATTAAAGTTTCGTGGAAGTCATGTATTGGCATTTGTACAGATGGTGCTACAGCTATGACTGGACATCTAAAAGGATTTGTTGTACATTAAAATAATTGTTATTGACCATTTGACAACATTAGACAAGAGAATTATTCATTATTTCCGAAAATTAGATATAAAGAAATTTGATTGGGTTCGTAATCCATTTCTCATAACGGATACTTCTGTATTTGACTTAACTTTGAATGAAGAGGAAGAACTCATTTTGCTTTCCAATAATCGAGATTTAATTTTAAAACATTCAAAGAATCAATTAATTCATTTTGGATTAACATTAGATGCGATTATCCAATGATAGCCAAAAAACTTTAAACATATTATTACAATTTTCCACATCTTATTTGTGTGAATTCGGATTTTCAGCATTAACCAACATTAAAACTAAAAAAAGATCAAAATTGTTAAATGTAGAAGACGATATGAGAGTAGCATTGTCATTTTTACGACCAAATATAAATGAAATTATCAAAAAACATCAAGCTCAAATTTCGCACTAAAAGTATTCTTATTATTAACTTTTAATTAATCCCTTAACAAACGTACTGTTATTTTTGTAGTACATATTATTTTATTTCGCACATTTAAAATTATTATCATAAACTTATCTTTTTCTTTGTGTGCCGCCAAATTTTGAAATCGTTAAAAGTGTGCCGCAACAAAAAAAAGGTTGAGAATCACTGCTGTACACACTGACAAAT
The DNA here is from genome assembly GCA_018397195.1 of Lethrus apterus. Taxonomy (NCBI): domain Eukaryota; kingdom Metazoa; phylum Arthropoda; class Insecta; order Coleoptera; family Geotrupidae; genus Lethrus; species Lethrus apterus. The sequence continues at coordinate 9,302 of JAFFZR010024576.1, read as the reverse complement.
AAGGGTAGTTGGAAGTTGGAAGATCATCATTGATTTTAATGCATTCTAAACTCTCATAATAAATAAATAACGGCGGAAAAGAAGACAAAGATAAAAAGGAATTCTACCAACTAAAACAAGCATATGGCACGGCGCCAAGTAATTATATAAAAGTTATCATAGGAATTTTAAATATAGGAAATGAAGAAAAATATCAAGAAATCATTAGCATGTCTCCATTATCACAAACAGCAATAAAATCGACCAATTTTGTAGCTGGCAAGAATTTTATAATTAACTCAACCTTCTCCCGCATAAAGGATCACGGAAAAATAATTCATGTTGGTATCTTACCTTATAATTTTGGCAGGTGGGATCTTCTTCTGCATTTCGTTAAATGTCTCGTTTTTTTTTTTATTTTTAGTTTCGTTTCACCTTCACAGCTTTCGAATGAATAGCTGACTTATCAGTACTTTTAATCATTTAAAATGTAGAAAAATTCACTTTTATAATTATTAATTTCAAAAAGCACAGAGGATTTTTAAAAACTCCGTAAAATATTTGATAATATAAATGTTCTGTAATTTATAGAAAGGACTTTAAATCAATTTCTCTTTAATTAAAATAGTTTTCACAATTCACCTGTCTTCTACGACTTGTATGTTTTTAGAGAAACCTTATATGGATTGAGAATTATTTATATGAAATACTTTATTATCTGTACACTAATCGAAACAACCTCTCCCTATAGATGACCGCTATGCGACGCTATTGCGGAGAAAGCGTTTGACCTCACAGGTGCGGGTAGGGTCCTTTTCCTTCACATATCTAGACTATCTGATGAATTAATGTAAAAAATATTTGCATTCACTGGCTTATTTTCACTGGTTCAAGAGAAATTTTCAGGACCGTTGTTGTTGCGTCTAAATTGAAGAAAATGTACTTACGTGTGGGGTGTATACCGGTTTGGTCATATGTTTATTTACGACAGTAACCATAATCTCGGTTCAAATTATTCGTATTTGATGATTTTCACTGCTTCTTCGGTCAACGTACTGTATTGTTCGGAAAAATACCGAATAAAACAAGGAAATTGTAATTCATTAATTTTGAAATATAAATTACTCTACGGTGAACTGCATTTCTGTTTTCTTTTGTCACTGATGTAGTCATTTTCTTTTGTTATTCAATAATTCAGTAGAACAATCATCAATATTATTAATAAAATTAATTAATTAAATTTTATTGCTATTGAGGAAACACAAGAAAGAGGTTTAATGTCAGTTCAGGTGTCTAGTGGTAAGAAGGCCGGACTCTCCGTGTGAGAGACGAGAGTTGGAGTCGCGCCTGGCGAGTATTTTTCTCCTGGTGTGTCCGGTACCCTCCTGAGTCAGCTTTGCTGCTGAAAGTCTTCGACAAGCGAAGAGCTTATGACGTGTTTGGGGCAGCACCACACACACACAAAAAGTGAAAAAGTGACGAGGTAAAGTCAACTAAACGTAATGTTAATAATAATAGAATTTATTTCTTATAGATCTTTTACAAGATATGAACAAATTGTCAATACAGATGGATTATACTAATAAGTTAATACTATTAAATATTTATTGCATATACAGTGTGTAAAGTGACGAGGTTTCCGATAGGGAAAACTTTTTTAATATGAGTTTTAGAAGAAAAAAATATTCTTTATAAAAAATTTTTCTTGTATCTAAACCCCTTATAGTCAAAGAAAAATTCAGTAATCACTTAAGATAAGATCAAAAACTCGAAATTATGTCGAGTTGTTGATTGTAAATATGACTAAGGCCGAGTTGCACCAACGCAAATTAATTAATATCCGATTATTTTCTCTAGGAACGATTATTATAACAATAGTCATGACAATGGTTTCTAAAGAAAGTAATACGGATTAATTAATCGTGGCTTGGTGCAACTGGGCATAAGTCCGAATGTTACATCAGTATTGTATTACCCATGTATTAATCGTTAACTAATGACATTTACTGACAGTTCAGCGAGCTTAATCTGAAAAAAATGTTGACGTTAGAGCAGCGAATCTACCTGGTGAAATGTTATGATATAGAGAACTCTCGTCTAAATATGGAATACAGTTATTTAATGAAAAATACCCGAGTGTAAGCATAAGCCGAACAGCTTTAAAGAAATTAATTAAAAAGTTTGATGAAACGGGATCCGTTGCCGACAAAAAAGCCTCTCACAAAGCGTACAATGGTCAGTTGTGGAATATCCTAGGAGTTCTTTACGCCAGCGAGCAACTGAACTTAATGTTAGTCATACCTTATTGCAAACAATTTATAAAGCGAATAAAATTTATCCATATAAACCTAGATTCAGGCACACCTTAGAAATTGCAGATCACGCATTTAGACTCGAGTTTTGTTTATGGGTTGGTGAGAACACTATGGAACATCGACTATTTTATCAGAATTTAATATTTAGTGCTAGTTTCCTCACAAAACTGTAGATATTGGTCAAAGGGTAATCCAAATTTTAGAATTAACGCCAGAAATCAGCGATACCAAAAAGTCAATGTTTGGTGCGGAATGTTGTTTAACAGAATCATTGGACCCTATTTTTTTAATGGAACTTTAAATCAACACAATTACTTGGAAATGCTTCAGAATTTTTTATTGCCATCACTTGAGCAAGAGGAATTGCGACGCATCTACTTCCAACAAGATGGGTTCCATTAGTTTTTAAGTAGTATAAATAGATGTAATTTTTTACTTAGGGTCAGTGTTAACCCACTGGTGATCTGGTGAAGAGCATATCTTCAAAGGTGATACCTTAGCTAGAGACACTAATTTAACACTGATTCCTTTTTAGGTTTTTCTACTGAGGATGGCAACTTAGTTGCCGAAATACGTATTTAGTTTTCTAAATTTGTTGTGGTAAGGGAATTTTTTAGTTTTTTGTGTATTTTATAGCCACAGTCTCCAATCTTTTTGATAACATTTATCATGTATGATAATATTTTTATTGTTTTACAATTCAAAAGAATATTGACATTGTCATAAATACATGTACATATTTCATTGTTATTATATAACAATATAAAATACAGGTAGTAAATAAATAAATTAAAAAATATCAGTGTGCTAAAATAAATTCAGTAATGTTATAAAACGATTTTTAACTGCTTTTTAAATTATTATTGATAATTGATTTTATTTTAGACGGATGTGACTTTATATCCCTGTAGTGTAGACTGGTTTCGTATTGCCCAGATTTATGTAATGCAGTGTATAATCTCACTTTAAAGGCTTGTTCGTATTTATTACATATGTATTGTTGTACAAGCTAGAAAACGTCATTGCGTCCTGCTGTATTTAATTCTGGAGTAGTCCGGAGTCCGGAGTAGTCCATTTACATAATGTGACAAATGTAAACCAATGTTTGCATATGTGTAGTTTAGCACATCACGTATATGTTATACAGGTGTCTACTTAAGTTGGCGACATATGGATAACTTTGTTATTTTTAATTTTACGAAAAAAGTTATTCTTTATAAAAAGTTCTGCTTTAATAAAAAATGATCTTGCAGTATTCAAAATTGATATAGCATATACTGGGTGAATAAAAATTAAAAAAAAAAAGAAATTGATCCTAGCGAGAACTTGTATTAATTCTTATAAATCATGGATTAATGAATGAATATTACATAGAAACAATAATTTTTATGTAAGTTTATTGTTAACATAACATTTTAAGGTTTTTTTGTTGAAAAATACAAAAACTATAAAACAGATAACTCTTATTTCTATTGAATACCTGTTAACATTTTGTTTTAATAACTAGCAACAAACATTATTATTTCGTTCCTCATTACAATAATGCCTCAACATGGCCTGCTTCTCTTCTGATACAGGTAATCGTTCTATCACAAAATTCGCGTAATACACTCCTAATTATATCTGGACTTATTGTACTCTGAATCGCTTCCTTTATTAACAATTACCTGTATTAGAAGAGAAGGAAGGAAGCATTATTGTGATCAGGGACGAAATAATAATGTTTGTTGCTAGTTATTAAAACAAATTATCAATAGAAATAAGAGGTATCTGTTTTATTGTTTTTGTATTTTTCAACAAAAAACCTTTTAAAATGTTATGTTGACAATAAACTTACATAAAAATTATTGTTTCTATGTAATATTCATTCACTAATCCATGATTTATAAGAATTAATACAAGTTCTCGCTAGGATCAATTTCTTTTTTTTTTCAATTTTTATTCACCCAGTATGTGCTATATCTATCAATTTTGAATACTGCAAGATCATTTTTTATTAAAGCAGAACTTTTTATAAAGAATAACTTTTTTTCGTAAAACTAAAAATAACAAAGTTGTCTATATGTCGCCAACTTAAGTAGGCACACTGTATATATCACCAACTGCATATATTGTCGTATTACCTACTTGGCAAGTATTCACACATGTCCAAAATTGTCGTCAATGTTGGACTACATTATCTAACTTCAATATGTGCCAATATTTCGCTGCTCTGTTTGCAGAATTTGGGGTTAAAATTCTTTATGATTTATTTTTGAACACCGATAATTTTTATACTTTTTATAATTTTTATACTTTTTATCCTTAGATAAGATTGAGGCTAGAACATAGTTGTGTTACATTATGCTTGCTGATTTTCAGTTCATAAATGTTAATTTTTGGCCATGTTTTGATAATTAACTTTTTTTAGTAAGTTCATAATATTTCAATATTTTTATTTTTATGTAATTTTGTGAAGGCATTGGTCACAATTGCTTGAAAGATGAGAAATACATTCCAATAGTTAAAAATATAAGCCCACCTCTATTTTTTTGGCATTTCTGTTTTGTTTTATCAGAAACTATATAATACTTTAATCTTTATAGTTAAATCTTCCTTAAATAAGTACAGATATTTTAACAGGTGATAGCAGACCTTAACCCAAACCCAAATCGGCAAAAACGGCGGTCCTATCTTCATTTTAAATTTTCGGAAAATGTCATTTTTTTATGTGGGCATTCGGTTCTAAGTACGGTCCTGTGTCCATTTCAATATGAGTCGCGTTGAAAATCAACTGCCTTTGGCGGAAATAACATGAAATGTTGCAAAACAACCTTTATTGATGATAATTCGGCGTTACTGTCATATTTTACTCAAAACTTAAAATATTATTTTCTGACACACCCTTCAACATAGGACCGTCATTTTTGCATATTTAGGGTTGGGCTATTGTCAGCTATCACCTGTTAAAATATCTGTACTTATTTAAGGAACACACTGTATAATATAAATAAATTATATTTTCAGAGTTTGGCATTAATATAGGTAAATAAACTCAGGAGTGCTAATACGAAAAACAAAATAAATGATGCAAATGAGATTTTGACTTTTAACAGACTTAAAATATATATAAAAAAGTTTGTTTGAAACATTTTTTTATGAATTGTTTTTTTAACAGCTCTGTTTTAGAGTTGGCAGTATTACCATTGAAGAACATTGGTTTGTATAATCTTTTGTGTATGGATCACTGGCCTTACTTTATGAATGTGTAAATGATATTAGTTAAGATAATTTGTAATTATTTTTGTTGTTGTATACAACTGTTTGAATTTATATTGTGAATAAATTTTCATAATTATTCTGTCCACTATTGGCTGTGCATTTAATAGTACAATTATGTACCTTTAGTCATTGACATTGCAATATAGGGTGTTACTTTCGTGATAATCAAATATAACATGTTCTTTTCTTTTTGAGATAACTGTGTAATGGCATTTTGGAGAGAATAAGGCAAAATTTTGCACTCACATGACGACTGGAACTGAGAGATCAGATTTTTGCTTTAGAATGTGTATATTTGTTTCAAAGATAGCATTTATTGAGATTAAGATATATTAGATTGTAAAATATTTTTAAACGAAATTATACCTTGAACAATTATTTGTTTTTCTTCATTGTCGTCCTTCGGGAAAGTAGTCTAAAGGTTAGCCTAGCCAAGTAGAAACATAGCACTGTTTAGGAGAACCTTGGAGAGTCCAGAGTTACACCGTGATATTTGGCTGTAGTGCATTTTCTGTAAGACTAGCTGGGAAATAGAGAGTATATAGACTATATAGTTAGCCTAGGCCTAGGACGTTTCTCATAGACAAATGCGAAAATGGTTATCATGGAAAAGAGTGTTTTTGGTACTTTTCAAAAGAAAAACATTAAGTTTTAGAAAAGCTTGTATTGATCGGTAATAAAGTACTTATTTTTGAAAGCGTTGTCTGGAAAGAAATATGTACAGATATGAAGACAAGAAGTTCACATCCAATGAACTTGTGGAAGAGTGGTTTGTAAACTAAAATCATTTTTTTAAGTCTTAGAACTACTTTATATCCGTTGGCAGAGTCTTTCAGAGAAAATGCGGGACTTGGGGCAACTAATATTTTTAACGCTCTTCAAAATTTAAAATAAAATTATTGTCAGGAAAATAAAATCAATGGTATTTAATATTTATCTGTGGGAATCCCATATCGATAATTTCTTCAAGTAATTCTGCTGGTTTTGAGCTTAGTTTAAAATTTGATTTGTAAACACGCTTCACTAGTACATATTAGTTCTTCAATTTCCTCATAATCATTTTCATATTTTTTCCTAGTAATAATTTTGCCTCTGAAACTATAATCTCTTGATCCATTTCATTAAATTTTTGGCCTTTTAATCGACGATTTATTTGCAATTTTTTACATTCATCAAGACTTGACTCCCATGTTTTCTTAAGTTGTTTTATGTCTTTAATTAAGATTTCTATATCTTTTAACGTCCAATATTTATTTACGGGATTCGATAATAAAATTCGATAGGTCTGTTCCAACAAACAGTTCCAAAGGGTTCGGGATTTCATCCATCAATAAAAACATTCAATTTCATTTGTGACTAACTTCAAGTAAATGAAATTCGCACTGTGATAAGTTGAAAAAAATCCGGAATCGTTTGTTGGAACAGACCTGATGTAATAACACTAGTATTTTCAGCCAAACTGTAGACATAAGAACACTTTCAAGTTTTGGCAAATATTTTTCAAAGCAGGACCACTAATGAAATTATAAATTTGCTGGACAGAACCAACCACAAGAATTGTGTATTGTTTCTACAACCAGAATGTATGTTATTTTCACGCAAAAGAACTGCTTGCACACCATCATAATTTCTTGGCCCTTATCAGAAAAATTATCAAAACATATAAAAGGTTCTTCAATCGAAAATTCCAATTCGCTAAACTTGACGGAACAAATAATTAATGTCGTTTGTTCCTTATGAGCTTATGACTTATGAGATGCCTCTGGAGTTGCATCAGCAATAAGAGCAAAATATATATTTAACCTTGAACAATGATAGCGTTTTGAAAAAACAAGCCCCAAATATGTATTAATAAATCCGTTTTGTATTCTCGTTTAAAAATAATGAACCTACATTCTCTTGTTGTCTTCTTGTGCAGCTCGAGCTTTTGAAACATGTTCTGCTAATATTTACTTAACTAATATTTACTTAACTAATCCAAGAAAATTACCATTATGTGGAATTCCAATGCGTGCAGATCTATTAGCGTTTGAAAAAGAAAAACAAAATTATATCAAGATAGCGCTCCACCAAATTTTTCCAATGAGACAGAGAGAAGAAGAAAGATAATGCTAAAGTGGTGCTAAAGAAGATAAATGAAAGATGTGCAATTGCAATCAAACTAAAATTAACAGCAGATTCACCTGTTAGCGAGAAAGACGATGCTGAATGTCTTTATTGTGATCATTTTTATTCCACCTGCGATGAAGGCTAGATCCCCTGTCAACAGTGGAAAAAGTGGGCCCGCAACTGGTGTGCAGGATTAGACAGTGAAGACGATGGAAGCTCTTCTAATTTAAATTTATGTATTCCGTAGCTCATATGAATAACTTTTTTTTCGTTTTTGCTCATACCATGGGGGCAGAACCTGATAAATCACTTCATTGTCAAAACAAAATTTACATGCAATACTTTGCTTTTTTTCACAAAAATACGGAAGTTTGTGAATTTCTAACGAAATAACTCGACAAGTATTGGTGTTGGAAAAAAAAGTTTCGAATAAAAAAGGAAATTCAATTTATAAGAAGGTTTCTATAGTTTTTTGTGTAAAATGATTCGTTCTCGAGATATCGAATTAAACGCGTTACTTGCGATAGCGGCGCCACTGACACTCGAGGACCCTACAAATCCGGCATTATGCTTAGGATACACATCTCTAACAAATCATACTATCACCCAACTTACGTTATTTTATGTAGATTTCGACTTATTTTTGGATAGATTGGCTGGACTACTAGTGTCTCCATAATAACAGATATCTGTTGTGCCCAAGTTATATAAAGTTATATACAATTCCTTAAGATGGCAATAGTAACAAAAATAATACACGGCGGTATTTAAAGTTGCATAGACAAGTGTATAGTTGTTTGTAAGTTGAGTAGTTCATAAACTATACTTATACAGGATGTTTCACTTTTCATGAAGACACCTAAATAACTTTTTTATTTTGGAAGCAATTAATATAAACTTTTTATCAGTTGTGTATCCCACGACAATGCATGTTTTTATATTAACGGAGTTTTTATAAATGGTCATGGTTAACTGCGTAGTGAAACACGTGTTTTTTAAGTAGGTAACTTTAACATTTTTTTGAATTCTCTACAATAGTCATTTTTCAAATATAACGCTAATATCATTTTGGCCATTTTTGCACATACTGCACTTTCGCTTAGCAGGGCAGAATAACTCTCACTTGTCAAAAACAGTCGAATAAGATAAAATAAAATATGTATAAGTAAAAAAATACGAATAAAAGGACTAATTAATTAAAAATTACAAATATTTAATAAAAGCTTTGGCAGTACAAAAGATGTATTTGTCTATTGGTTGTTGGAGTCTCGGTATATCATAAAACAATTAGGTACTTAGTTAGTTGTACGCCACATGAGATGAATAAAATTTGTAATGTGTTTTTTATGTCAGTCGATGGACGGTTTATTTTTATTTATTGTTTTATGACATACAAGCAAATAAGGGTTACTATATGTTAATATATTTCAATTAGATTTTTATGTTTAGTTTCGATAAATACACAGTGGGCCAAAAAAAACGGTACAAACTTTGTACGCTCATATCTTCGTAAGTTATTAATATTTTTTAATAATTAATATATCAGTGGAAAGCCCAATTTTTATAGATAAGACGAAGCACTTTTACTCTAAAGAGATAGTAGCAACTCAAAAGTTCTGCGTCATGATCTGAAGGCAT
>JAFFZR010024575.1:0-14092 GCA_018397195.1 Lethrus apterus | reverse complement strand
ATTTAATTGTCTATTAATTTGAATAAGCAACATATGTAGTTAAAATTAATAATTTTCGAGATATTGATGTATTTTTTAATTTTCGTACATTGTCATCCCACCAGAGAACCATAAAAGTAATTTTTAAATGTTTTTTAAAACAAAGTTGATAAACTACAAACCAATAAATAGAATATGCTGTAAATAAGAAGATACACCAAGCTTTACATTTCAATGTTTTATAATATTCACACATTAACTATAGAGATCACAAAATGCCATATTTTGTATGTAATATTACTACTTTCTTGAGTTTCATCGTTAATCAAAAAATGTAAGTTTCATGGAATCAAGTGCCACAAACTGATAGTTCGGCATTCTCGCCCATTATAAGCTGAACGCCACTGATAAGGCAGAGGGTAACCTGTGACCGACACCAAAATCGATCTATCACCTGGAAATGCAGTTACTAGTATACCACCTTAACAGGGCAAGCCTAATAAAGAGTATGGTTATTGATTTCTTCCTATAATATAAAATTTCTTGTTAAAGGTATCAAATAAAACAAGTGATGCAAAATTTATTTATAAAGGAGAATTTATTGAACACATTCTTCTGTGGTCCATGGCCTCTGGTTGGGATGCCAACACTGCGTCTTACGAGAAGGTCATTTACCTTATCTATCCAAAGATTATTGAAAACTTCGACAGGAGAAACTTAAAATTTTAAAGTGATTTACCTTAATTGAAAATTTCAAGATCACTTTTTTTGTTGGAAAATACAATAGGATAGTCAACCTATTGTATTTTCCAAGTACACCACATTTTCAGCCTATGCAATGTTTATGTTGGGTCATATTATTAAAAAAATATGCTTTTGATGTTTGTAAGACATACAATTTGCCGTTTAGGAAAATATTAACAAATAAAATTTTGCAACTAGTAAGTAAATGCAATTTTTGTCGTATCTATTGTTTAAACGGATACATGACAGAATGGCAAGCACAAAATGGTGCATCACAAAAAGGGTTCAGTATTGAAATGGTGCACGCCTAAAATGGTACACTAATAAAATTATATATATATAAAAATATACAAGATGTACAATATGAATACTAATACACATACTTTCATATAATTTACATATAAGATATATGCAACAAAAAATTCACACGATTTGCTGGGATGTAGGTTCCTACTGCATTAGCAATTCTTTCTTTGATATCTACATATTTTGCACGTTTGGGTAACCTTTGTTCTAAGATATACTGCACATAATTATACGGTTGAAAAGAAAGCTCTTTAATTAGCCCATCAAATAATTTCCACACCGTAGGATGGCTACATTGGAAAATAGATTGCAGGCCATAATGCCACACTTTAACAGCATTGGTGCTGCGTGCAATGACGTCATCCGCAGTTATGATGGTTCCACAAATTTGGTGGAAAAAGGGTTGGTCTATAATTTTATTATTGAACCTCTCATTTGCGTACACCGAATATACGTGTTTTCGAAATACGCGAGTAACTCTCTAATAGGTTGTTCATGGTCTTCATCATTGTATAACATTTCAGCTACTTGAAAAAAACCTTCCAAAACTTCTTCTTCCTGCAGCATAGATAGTGGTGCATTTAACATTTTTACTTTCGTTGCAAAATTTTGATCGGTTTCATATACATTTTTCAAACCCAATGTTGATACTTTTCTCATAACTGATTGCGTCAGATGAAAATAACCGCCCCTTGTCTCAGTGTTTCTGTACGTTTTGCGAAATGCTTTCATTGCTGCACTTTCAAAGTCCGTTAATACAGTTCTTGCTTCGGGAACAATATCATGCATTGCGTTTAGCATTTTGGCATAAATTCTTTGCTCTTTTCCTGGTAAAAGAGCAAGAATGCAAGGAAAGGCAGTACCATCCAGTTGGATATGAATGCTGTACAGCTGATAATACATTTCTGGATCACTTTGAATGTTCCATCAGCCAGCCATAGGGCGTTACTAACAAGAAGATTAGTCAACGTTCTATGCCCAAGTAGAATAATGCGTTCCCGATCATCTGAGCCTGAATCGTGCAAAATCTATTGTTGATATTTTTCAGGAATGTCAAAGTTTCTGTTTTGTGGGTTAGGTGCTGCTGGTTCTATCATTTTGGCTTTTTTATATTTTAGTCGACGATATAGTGATCTGCTTTACGGAAATGTAAAATTTAACGCCTGTAAAATAATATAAAAAAATTAGTATTTAGAGGCTGGACATGAAATTGCTATAACTGCAAAGTAATATTGTTTTTGAACCTGGTCGCATCGGTCTGAGTCCGAAATTTTAATTATTAAAAATGTAGTTAAACATTCCTATTAATATAAAGTTTTACTTTATAAACGCAAACTAGGAACACTTTTCATTTATTTTTAATAAAATAACGATAAAAATAACGAACTGCATTTCAAATTCCAACATTATTCCCTATATACATATAGCAACGTTAAAATTTACCGGTTATAGGGAAGTGAAGTTCAAATTTCGTTACACAGACCTGTAGTTATACTTTGAAACGGCCTTAGAAGACATATTACTACTAACAGACATTTTGTACATGTTTCATGCTTGAATAGATTAAAGTAGATTAAATAAATTATAAATAGGATACATACCTTCTTCCACATTCAGAACCGCTTCAGCAATCACTGCCTTAGGTGTGGCTCCTGGCTGAGTGATTGTTTGTTTCATCTCATTTACTAATTTATGTTCTTTTGAATGAAATATTGGGGTACCATGGGAATGTTCCAAATCAATATTTTTGATAATATTATTTCCCTTTGTTATAATCGACTCACGATACTTCATAGTTCTATGTTTCGAGCACCTCCAAGTATAGTACCAGAAACTGTTTCACGATGCCGATAGAACTCATTGTTTTTATTACTTATTACTTACACCGTACTCAAAATTCATGATGTGTATTGAGATTCACAGTTTGAGAGATCAAGTAGCATACTCCAAAACAATTAAACTAGCACATCCAGAAGTTCAGCCTGCAGAGATTTTTACGGCAGAAAGGGAAGAAACTCAAGTCGATAACGCTGAAAACCAAAATACTCCTGGTGCACTAGAACTCAATGAGGATAAATCAAAAAAAAGGTATGATATGGACAGAAGAACTTAAGTCTGACCTGTTACATGCATACTGGAAGAGCGAGCCTGAAAATAGGGGATTTATGACTAGATTGCATGAAATATGGGTGCAAATGCGCCCGGAAATGAAACATATAACAAAGCAAAATCTCAGGGATCAAGCTGCGTTCATAATACAACAAAACACAGCAATGGAAAGAAGGCAAGAACTGGAGGATGCAAGAAATGGAAGTCAGAGGAAGAAAGAAACATCAAAAAGGGCGAAGAAGAGTAATGAGATACCAAACAATGACGAACTAAATGAGACACTAAAAGCCATGTTTAACAAGGAAGCATCGAACACTGAATTACACTGCAGGAAGCAAAAAATAAATTACCATCAAGAAATAACTAAGGCTGCAATGCAACAAATGAACAGCATTATTAAGCACACTTTACATGAGTCGGACGACATCTGGAAAATAAACTGCGCTGTGTATGCTGCCGCCAAATCACTGCTACGAAATAAAACTAGGGAGAAGCACAGCGGAAAAGTTGATAGGAGAATTGAGAAATTAGACTCAAAAATAAAGCGACTCCGGAAAAAAATTTCGCACTTGAAATGTGTCATAGATGCAGAAAAAAATAAATGTCGAAAATCATTAAAAATTCAACGCATTATAATGTGCATAAAAGCAGAGCACCACACGACTAAACATGCAGTTCTAAAAAGAGTGAAAGAAGAGTTTATAGATAAATTAAGGGCACTGGCCGCAGCTAGAGGGAAACTCATCAATAGAAAGAGATGGACAGATGAGAAGAACAAAATCTTCTCTGTTACTCCAGCAAAACTCTTCTCTCAAAATAGATTACTCAAGCAGACAGCCGCACCGGCAATAGAAGACATTGAAGAATACTGGAAGAGCATTATCCAAAGAGATGTTCCTATCAATGAATCATGCCAAACGCTGAAGAACTTTAAGGTATACTGCCAGAAACACACAGCACAACCGCAGGAGTGTCTACCTATTACAGCCACGGAAGTTAAGAGAAATTTGAAGTCCACGAAAAGCTTCTCTGCGACAGGAATATATGGTATAAACATGTACTGGTGGAAGAAATTTTACATCACACATGAACACCTAACGCGTATCTTTACGGGGTACCTATACGGAAATCCAATCCCATCATGGCTCACAGAGGGAAAAACAGTTCTTATATTTAAAAAAGGCGGCCCAAAGATTCCCGAAAACTACCGTCCGATAGCATGCCTCAACACCATTTATAAGCTGTTCACAAAGATTCTCAATGGGAGACTATTAAGAGACATCAACCCCATCTGGAAAGAGGTGCATCAGCAAAGAGGAACAAAAGCGGGCATAAACGGATGCAAAGATAACATACTTATAGACAGTACTATATGCCAAGACGCCAGGCAGTACAAAAGAAATTTATCTATGTGTTCGATAGATTAAAAAAAAGCATTCGACTCAATTCCCCATGCACTTCTTAAAAGCGTATTAGAAACTTTGCCTGTACAACCCACCTTGCGGCAGTGCCTACAAATTCTAATGGCACTATGGAAAACTCGGTTCTGGATAACTCAAGGGAAACAAATCAGAACGACAAACTTTATTAAATACCGTAGAGGAATATACCAAGGTGAATCCTTGAGCTCAATCCTGTTCTGCATTTCGTTGATCCCTCTCTCGATAGAGTTACTCAGATGGCCAGGGTACACTGTCGGAAGGCCTGGAAACAGAACACACAAAGTCACGCTTCTGTTTTATGTGGACGACCTAAAAATCTATGCGGCCAACTGTCATAGTATGAAAAAATCTATCGAAACAGTAAGCCAGTTTACTAGTGCCGTCGGTATGGAAATGGGGTTAAACAAATGCGCAACTTTAAATATCTTGAAAGGAAGATGGGAAGGAAGAGGCGACGATGTTGAGCTAATGGGCGGAAGAATACTAAGACACCTAGAAACAAACGAAAAATATACTTACCTTGCTATAGATCAGAACAACGTCAACGATACCGCGGAGGTCAAACGGAGAGCTGTAACAAAATATAAGCAAGTCCTTAAAAAAGTATGGGCATCACAATTATCCGGAAAAAACAAAGTCGCTGCCACGAACATGCTATCCATTCCAATGATAACATATTTATTCGGCGCTATTAAATGGAATGTGGATGAGCTAAAAGAACTTGATAGGGACACGAGAAAATTATTAACAACGTATCGATCACATCACCCACGATCTTCAACTCAGCGACTATACCTACCGCGCTCTGAAGGGGGACGCGGTCTTATAAATCTGGAAACCATGCACCATAGATTAGTAATACTTACCTATCTATCAGTTGTTTCATCCAAGGATCCCTTCCACAAGATGGTGCTCGAGCACGAAGAACATGGAGTCGGGGCTTTTCTTGCGTAAAGCTGCCTATCGTGCCGCTGCTGATCTCGAAGTGCCTGAAGATCTGCTAAAATATTCACGGTATGGTGACCTAGAGCTCCTGAAACAAAAGATCAAAACCAATTAAACGGTAAACTCATGAAACAACACGAAGAGAATCCTCTGCACGGAAAGTTTTACCACATAATAAGAACGGAGGGCCTTTCAGAAATACAAACTTTTGCTTTCTTAAAAGCATCCGGTTTAAAGTCCGAAACTGAAGGCTTTATACTCGCAGCGCAGGACGGTGTTATAAATACTCTGGTGTACAGAAGTCGCATTATGCAACAAGATGTGCCTAACACGCAATGTAGAGCATGTCACCAGCATCAAGAAACGCTGCATCATCTGATCAGCTCGTGTCCAGTCTATGCAAGAACTCTGTACATACATAGACATGATTCAGCCCTGCGTGAGCTTTACACGCATCTGCGCTATCACTACGGTTTCGATACGGAAAAAATGCCCTCATACGCCCTGGGAACTATTGACACCATAGTGACAAACGAGAAATGCAAACTCTTTTGGAATCATCCCTTCGCCACTACGCAACAACTCTCGGCCAATAAACCAGACATGGTACTCCTCGATCAGGAAAAAAAGATTATGGCTGTGATTGAATTTTCTAGTCCTGCAGAAGAAAATATCACTGCAAAAACAAAGGAAAATTTGGAAAAGTATCGGGATTTGTTATTTGAATTAAAGAAATCCTGCTACGAATACTCGGTCCAACTGATAGTCCTAATTATAGGCTCACTCGGAGGGATGCCAACATCCTTAGGAAAAAATTAAAAAAAAGATACCAACCTGCGAAAGCGTTATAAAAACCTTGACCACAAGTATGCAGAAGCAGGTGATCCTCGGAACGCTCCGTGTGCTTAGAGCGCAGGGAACACAATTCACGGATGACTAATCTCCATTAATGGGACGCCATCCGGTAGGCTTCCCCCCTGCCCTTCGAGATGACGCTGTAATAGCCGAAGTGGAGAGCAGGCGAGAAGTATCTTCCTTATTGAAAAGAGTCAACTCTTTGTTGTTAATATCTTATGTAACTTTAATTGTATATAGTTCTAATAATTTAAGGCCAATGTATTTGACGAAATAAATAAAAACATATGGATGAGGACTGACGGAGGAAGATGGAGGAATAATAATAATAATATTTATTTATTTGCCCAACAGAAGATTCTAACTACAGGACAAAATATATTATATACAGAATAAACAATATACATGTTGTTATGATATTGGGTGGTGTAAATAAAATAATTAAATAGAATTTATAGTTTAAGGGATGTTTTAGGTGTATTTCATAGTTAGTATATGATTTCAAACACTTATAATTAGTTACTAAGCTATATATATATTATTTAAGTACACTTAGATACCAACAACATGGGATCACCAGGAGATGGTACGGTAATCCATATTACTTCACCGGAGTTGGCACGATGAGGAGGAGGAGATTCCGGAGTTTCCACGAACTCCGGGAAGGGACATCTTTCCTCAGTCTCCGGAATCGAGCACCCAGGAGGTCAACAAGCTGTGACGGAGTGTACGCGGGAGCTTATGCTGCCACGTTCCAGCCAAGCAAAAGTCGCTCCGGTGAAAGTGGATGACCATGCGGACGACCTAACCTCAAAACCCGCGGAATTATTTTCGATTCCAGTCCTGGTTTTGGGTTCTTCAGGACACAGGAACATGCCATCGGTGCAGGGAACGCAGTATCTGGGACTCCGGGGGGATGTAAGCGGCCTTTTTCCGTATACGGGAAGACATCCTGAAGAATCCAAACAAATTAGTTTAAGCATATTATGTATTTTTAGAATTATTTTTTTTTATTTATTTTTGTAATTTTGTGGAATAGGGTATTTTGAATGAAAAAAAAGGTTTAATAATCGGATGTAGGTTTAAGTCAGGGATGTTTTTAATGATATTTTTATTTTTAAAATATGATTTTTAACAATTTTAGTTAGTAACTTTTACGGTATTTTATGTTATTTTAAAACACGTTGGCAGGATAAGGATCATAATCGTGTGCTGCATTTTTATTCAAATTTTATTTAGTATAAAAGACGGAAGATTTTCTTTAAAAAGAAGATCCGATCGAGACTCCAGAAGGACAGGTAAAGAACTTAAAAATTTATTAATAGATTCTTTTGGAATAAAAGGCGAAAGTCTTTAATCAGTTTATCATTTATCAATTGTATGATAGAGGTGAAAATCCTATCATTGGTTTAGGATATGACAGAGGTGAGAATCCTATCATTAGTTTAGGATATGATAGAGGTGAGAATCCTATCATTAGTTTAGGATATGTTAGAGGTGAAAATCCTATCATTAGTTTAGGATATGATAGAAGTGAGAATCCTATCATTAGTTTAGGATATGAGACAGGTGAGAATCCTGTCATTAGCCTAGGATATGATAGTGGTGAAAAATCCTATCATTCAGTTAGGAAAAGGGTAGAGTGGAAACCCTACCAAAGATCAACATAGAAAATAGAAAATAGTCAATATTTAACTCAATCGTAGGTCATTTTAATTAGTTGCTTACACACTATATGTGAGATTCACAATGTATATAGAGATTTTTAGATTTTAATATTTCCAGAACCACAGGTGATAAGGCATGAATCGTTTAACCTAATTTGTTAATTTTAATGATGTTATGAGGTGAGAAACCCATGACATCTGACAAGCACAAATCAGGTCAGATTGACATATGCTAAAAATATTATTAATATTAATCTTGTTACTCACCAAAATGAATAGGTACACTTACTGTACAAAACACAGAATAGAACACAGAGAATTATCCGAAGTGAATTATAAATGATTTATTTTTATTAAAAACACATTTGTCATTTTGATATACCGGCATCGTGTTCATACGAATAGAATGCCATCTCGTGGTATTTTGTCCAATTTACGTTTAGAATAATAATAACAAAATATAGAAAACTATTATTATTTGAGTGTTTTATAACAGAAACTTCAACATTCTTATATGTATGTGCAATTTAAAAAGAAATAACATCGCAATATATAATTTAAAATGATTAAGATTTCGTTAATTTTATAACTCACATGTAACTTAAATGTATATGGCTTAAGTGTAGCTTAAATGTGAAAGTGAAACAAAATTAAATAATTGTAGTCAGATGTAATGGGAGCGCGATGTACATTTGTTCAACAACGATGGCAGTGAAGAAAAATTTATATCCGCATCCACATCGCCAATGGTATTAAATAACGTCCACATTCTTTGAATAGGAGAGCTGCGCATTATATTAGTTCTGGCAGTTGTACAGTAGAAGGTTTTACTCGTTCTTGCAGATTGTCTAGGTACTAGAAAGTTGACTTTACTCAATAATTGTGGAGCATCAATTTTATCACCCAGGAGATGAAATAGAAATCTTATGTCTGCTTGATTCCTACGCAGTTCCAGGTGCGATACGTTGAACTCCTCCAGAAGACATAGATGGCTGAATCCCCGTTGGGGATAGACTCCAGTTGCCTTACATACAATTCAATGTTTTGCAATTGCATACAATGTACCATTTTCACCATGTGTTTTTTTGGTGGTGTACCATTTTCAGCATGTACCATTTTAGGGATGTACCATTTCAGTGTTGGACCCTTTTAGTGATGTACCAGTTTGGGCGTCCCATTTTAGTTGTACAATTTCGGTATGTACCATTCTATCGTGTCACGTGTTTAAACATCGTAATTCAGAGCGATCAGAAATAACTAACTATCTTACACTATTTATTTGATTCTAGTACCAAGTTAAGCAATATGTCAGTAAAAAGGTCATCGTTTTATTTGTCTATTATTTATAATAACGACAAACAAATTTAGAAAATGTTTTAATCAAAAAACTACCAATCAAAAATTAAAGCAGTTGGTATAATAAATGTGATAATGTCACTTTATACATTTTATTTAAATGTTTATGCATTCAATATATTTGGTATTTTGAAAGGTAGTTTCCAGTTGAATTATTTAGCACATCGATTGATTTAGCCATGGACTGACGGCAATTCGTTGCCTCATAATTTCGCAGTTAATTGAAAATCAATTTTCCAAATTACGTAAATTTATTAGGAAGAAGAGAAAAAATATACGGTGCATAATTTACAAAAGAAAAAGTCTGTAAAATTTGCTCTATTATTTTACTTATGTATTTAATATAAAGAATTAAATTTAAAGTGGAAACATTGACAATAACGTCATAATGATAATAATATCAGGTATTCTAAAAAGTATTGAGCTTTAGGAGGTCATAATTGAGAATATATTTAGTTTTATTGGAAAATAACATTATGAAACCACTTATGCACCATTTTGTTCGACAACCGTATGCCATTTTTCTGGCAACACCATAATCGCGTTGCTGTAGAACTTCTGTGGTTTCTGGTCAAAAAATTCTGACACGTGGTTTTCAGAGGCCTCTTCTGAAACTAACTTAATACCATCTAGGGAGTTCGGAAGATACCGAAACAAATGATAGTCCGACCATGCCAGGTGCAGCCTATATGATGGATGCATTAAAACCTCCCAGCCAAGTTCTCTCAATTTCTGACGGGTCGTTAAAGGTGTTTGCGGTCTGGCGTTATCAGCATGGTATACGACACCCTTTCTGTTGACAGGTTCCAGCCGTTTCTTTTGCACTGCTAGGTGCAATCGCTCTATTTTTCGACAGTACAGGTCCGAGTCTATCTTTCAGAAGCCCGTGATGCACATTGCCCATCCAATCCCACCAAACGCACAGCATAACCTTCCTGGACGTCAGTGTGGGCTTTGCCATAGACTGTGGAGCTTTTCCTAGCTTCGATCACGATCTTTTTCGCACATTGTTGTCGTAGGTTATCAACTCGTTTCATCACTTGTTATGAACCGCTTCAGGAATGGCTCGAGTTCATTACATTTTAGTAGAGATTCGAAGACAGAAATTCGATCGATTAAATTTTTTGGGGCAGATCATGTGGCACTCAAACGTCGAGCTTCTTTTTATAGCCAGCTTTCTCCAAATGGTTTAACACTGTTTGGTGATGGAAGTTTAGGTCCTTTGCGACGCCATGACTGCTTACATGCCAGTATTGCTTGACTTGCTGCTTTTGATAAATTATCTTGCCCATAAACAGCACAAATTTCTTCAGGAGCCTGCGCAGCATTTATGCCTTTATTTAAATAAAATTGTAAAATGTAGCGCAGTTTTGCGGAAAGTTCACTCATCTTCATGGCAAAATACATTACGTCTGAGATTAAGAAATCCAGCCAACTCTCAAGTGATGTCGGTCTGTCCAGCTGCGACTGCTACCCTGAGATTTAGTACACTAATGCTATCTAGTGAGCAAAAGGCTCACTTTTCCGACTACCTATTACACTGTTTCTTGAATGCACAAATTGTATGCCGTTTATAGAAATTTAGTTTGTTCATTTATATAGTTAAATCATTAACAGGAATGTAAGGACGGTTAATGCACTATACTGAATAAACTATAGAAGTTTTTGGTTAATTTTTTTGAAAATGAACAATATTTATTTAAAACATAAACAAATAAACAAATATAAGTAATGAATATAACACAACTATAAAGAAAACATTTTGATAAAAATAAAATTTATTATTATTGAAAGCCTTATACTCCAGTAAATAGGTGAATCAATCTACATAAAATAACGTAATTTGGGTGATAGTTTGATTTGTTAGAGGGGTGTATTCTGAGCATAATGCCGGATTTGAGGGGTTCCTCGAGTGTCAGTGGCGCCGCTATCGTGTGATGGCATTGCACTGTAAATTGACAAGACGCTGACAAATACAAATGACAAGACAATGACCGTAAAATACACCGACGAAGTAAACAGGACGTTTGAAACGCAACTCTACACCGGACGCGTGCCATCTGCTGACACCTTAAGAATAAGGAAAGTTTAGTTAATTGTAACTATAATTAAGTAGTCGTAGTTGTAGCGTAGGCGAGAAGACACACTTATACTATTGCTAATAAAATAAACTCTCGGTACCGAAATGGTATTTCATTTATAAGTCGAGACCGACGCAGATCCGGCTTTTAATAAATAGGATACCTTTACAATCGTGAGTAACGCGTTTAATTCGATATCTCGAGAACGAATCATTTTACACCAAAAACTATAGAGACCTCTATCTCTTATAAATTCGATTTCCTAACTTCTTTATTCGAAATTCTTTTTCTGGCATCAATACTTGTCGAGTTATTTCGTTAAAAATTCACAAACTTCCGTCGTTTTTGCAGATTTGCGTTTAGGGTAACATCAACTATCACCAGTCAAAATATCTGTACTTATTTACGGAAGACCCTGTACAATACACAATAGAAGAACAATAAAATAAACTATCTTGACACTACAATAATAAGAAATTACAACAAAATAGAATGGAACATATATAGAGAAGACACGCAAACAGACAACATAATAAACCAAAATTCTAATCACCCACATCAACACAATCAGCAGCATTTAATGCATACATCAATAGAATTAACAATATACTATTATCAAAAATAAAATATGAAAACGGAATAAACACATTAAAAAGGATAGCAATAAACAACAGTTGCAATAAAAACATTATCAACAAAACAATAAAAACATTACAAAAAACAACAACCACAAAAACAATAATAAAAGAATAGAAGAAGACACAACGAAGAAATGGGCCACAATTCACATATACAGACAAGGACAAAATAAAAAAATACAATATGCAAATCGCTTACAAAACAAATAACAATTTAAACAGAAAATTAATACAGAATATAGAAAACAAAGACAAATACAGCAACAGCGGAGTATAAAAACTCAAATGCCAAACATGCGAAAAAGTCTATATTGGACAAACAGGAAGAAAATTGGAACACAGATATAAAGAACACATAACATCATTCAAAAATAGAAATATAGATTCAAATTAAGCAAAACACCTTATAGAAACAGGGCATAAAGGAGGAACGACAGAAGACACTAGAAATCATAAAAATACAAGAAAAAGGCAATACATTAGACACAATCGAATTTATAAACGTATATAAAAACACAAATAATATACAACCCAACAGAACCATTAGTGAAAACATTAAATAAAATAAACAACACACACAGCCAACACCAAAAAAACACACGCCCCAACATACCAACACACACACAACAAGAATAACGATCAGTACACTCGATAATGATTTGCAATCGAAACGCGTAATGACAATTTGACAATAAAAACTAATTTTAAAATGATGGATGAATAAAAGTGAATTTATAATAAACAAATATAGTGAATGTTTTTAATATATTTTTACAAGTTTGTAAAATTAAGTGAGAACATTTGTTCCAAAAAAGGTAAGAAAACTACAAACCCAGGCAACACAAGGTGGTGAAATACACGTATTTTATACGAAAACGTGGTATAAAATGATTTTGGTATAACTGATAGTCGTCTATCATATACTAGTTTTATATTATACGTATTTTATACGTGTTCTGTATATATATTTTATACGTAAAATATACATCAATCATTTACCAACCTAGTTTAAATATAGGCAGTGAGAAACATTTAAATTAAGTATTTTCTATACTTCTTAAATACGAATATACTAATCTAAATTAAAACGAACAATTGAATACCGCCTACGAAACTTTTATGCTATACGTATTTTATGAATCTCGTCAAACTTATACTTTATATTTGTTTTATATGTTTCATATACTTATTGCTTTTACCAAAATATAATTTAATTGTGGGCTTTGGGAAACGTTTCAGTTAAGTTTTTCTGTATATCTTAAATACGAATATTCTAATCTAAACTAAAACGTGCAATTGAATATCATATTATGTCTATCAAAATTGTATGCTTAGGTATTTTATGAATCTCATCATACTAATATAGATATTATACTTGTTTTGTATATTTAATTAACTTATTAATTATTGGTTTTACCAAACTATAAATTAACCTGTGAAAAACGTTTAAATTAAGTAAGTAATTGGTATACTTGTGCGAATTTAATTGTAAACTTCTCACGTTTATGCTATATTCGTGTATTACAATTTTCATAAAAACTTTCATCATAGTTTTTGTTTTGCAGTAATTAAATATACTTAATCTTTGATCAACTCGTATATACAGTGCGTACCAAATGTATGGAACCGGCCTTGTTATTTCAAAACTATTCAAGCTAAATCGATAAAATTTAATATGCATGCTATATACAAAGCCTTCTATTATTTCCACAGTTTTGTTATTTTTTTAACTGACAAGATCGGGAGCTGCACAGCCAACTTGATTTTTTTTAAATAGGAAGGGGGGTCAAATCGCATAGCGTTTGAAAGGTATTTTCAAGTAGAGTTCAGCGATATGCCGCTTGGCATATTTATCTCTAAAGATAACTTCGCTATTGTAAATTAAAGATTGGGAGTAGGTATTAACTGGATAATTGAAGATCCAGTTAGCACTGAAAACAATGGTTAGTTTATGTTGTTTAATGTAACAT
>JAFFZR010024573.1:0-17552 GCA_018397195.1 Lethrus apterus | reverse complement strand
TAATATTCTTTGGTATTTTATAATATTGTTAGTACTAAATGATAACTTGAAAATATAAAATATAAGCTTCTCAATAACTCAATAATTTTTTTTTGGAAAAATAGTAAATCAATACACATATGTATTCAGAGATTAATAAATAAGATTATGAGTAATTTGGAAATTTGGAATTTGGAAGTATGTAGAATAAATTGCAATATAATCACTAATTTGGATTGCGGAATAGAGTCAAAATTTGATTTTTGTTGTAACAATTGAATTCGAATTAAATTATACTTTACAACAATCTGAAATTGTATATATTTAGGCATATTATTACGTGTGCATTCTGTACTCAATTGTTTGTTATATTATGTATGTAGTAATGATTAACGTAGGACAAAATCGTATTTTCTGTTTTTAAATTCATAATTAAATTATTTTTGACGCTTGCTATACTTGTTCCATTTAATTTATTTTTTGAGATATTTGTTAATTGTTTGGTGGTTACATACAACTATATGAGAGAATTCAATATATCCTGAATCATAAAATTTATGTCCAATATTTTTATTTTAGGATACTTTTAAACTGAAAAATATTTTTTACATTTATAAATAGCTTAAAGATAATATTATGTTGGGGAACATTGGAGTAACACAAATTTTAGAATAAATGAATTTGAAACAGATCCTTTTTAAATACGGTCGACCCTTCTGTTCTTTTTAAACTCGACGTGCGTTTTATTGGTACGACATTTACTCTGTCAATGATTGTACATAACGCTCGCTCCTGCTGCATCCACTACTTCTTTTCTATCCGTCTCCCTCTTCTATCACAGCCCAAGTTTCATTCTCTACAGCACTCCTTGGCTGTCGTCCCCTGACTCATTGAAGCCCTCTGGCCCTTGCCCTCTGAATCAACTCGTACTTTTCTTGACTGTTAACTTCCTTCTATCTTTCTACCACCCTGTTGAGCACCTATATGAAATATATATAGGAAAAAATATTCGATGTTTATATGTATTCAGTGCTAATTCAATGAAGCAAAATCCAAAATTGTCCTTCAGAAAACGCTCTAGTAAATTAAATGTGAGCAAAGGTCCAATTCTAAATATCGGTATTGCCCTGCCTGTGGGTAATTCGTTATTTTTATTATTTGTTAATGATTTTTATTTTTTAAGGAACATTTGAGTGTTCTTATTTGGTGGTGCTGGAACATTTATTTATTTATACAAAATTGCACCAGAACACCTTGATGTACGTTTCTCATATATAGATAGACCTAACATAATGGTTAGCTTAACAGCCAACTTGCACGCCCTCAAACATGAATATGATGTTCAAAATTTTTTTACAAATAATAGTGAAGTCCGTGGGCATATTGCATACAGCTGTACGCAGCTTTATAAAAGTCGGAATCTTTCATCTGATAGTTGTACATTACATACATGTGCAATTAAATTAATTCACACAAATTCATATTGTTGAAGACATGTTTCAAACGACTATGGCGCACATTTCCTCAAACAATAATCTGCACTTGATATAATTTTAGAAAATGTGTGTCACTCGGAAATTACTTAGTCTAGACATTAAGGGGAAAAAATAGCGAAAAATTAAAAATATAATACTTCAAATTTATAAAGGATTATGAATTCAATTACAAAAGTTGTTTACTTAATATGATCCAATTTCAAATAACTTTCATAATTTATTATATAACTATAAAGCAAGATGTTTATTAACATTCCAACGAACCGCTAATTTTTTGCAATAAGTAGATATAATATAATGATTTTATTTACCAATTAACAATTAATGCACAATAAATTAAAATGATTAAAATCTGATGATAACAATGATAACAATATATACAATGTAATATATAAGTAAATACATACATTGGTTTTCGATGCATAAAAATGTGTTTTAATAGACAGTCTTTTATAAATTAATTCATTAACCTCTGAATTAAAAATTCAGCATATACAAATAAATTAAACTCGAAAAGTATTTGAATATAAATTTTATATAGGTATACCAAATAATAAATATTTCTTTATTGATCCTGTTAACAGATTGCAGCGTGTAAAATGTCAGATAAGAATACATACAGAACAGTAAACTGATACAAACAATAAATCCGTCTTCACTAGAACAATTTTATTTCTTGTGTACTTACAAATATGTAATGTACACGCACACATACAAATATGTATACAGTAATAAAAAAACAATTAAAATCAACGTGATTATTAAAAGATCAAATTATTCCTTTATTGTTGTACACAGATTGTTTCAACAAAGTAACTACGCTTATTTATTGAGGAAGCTTTAATAAAACAGCTTTTATCCTTCACCCATTGCGCAGTGACGCAGTCACAAATGTAATTAGATTGTGGACATATCTCCAACATATACAGGTGGATCTTTTTCAATGCTCACATATAGGTAACTCCGCAGTTTTTTTTTCGTCGTAGGAAAAAAAAAGACAAAAACAATCAACTATTTACCCACAGTTTATCTACATTCAGTAATTTGTTGTGGAGGCAACCGTTCAGATGAGAGAGTTAAAAGTAGAGTTTCTTCAATTTTCATTATATTCAAATAATTTTGTTATTTCACATTGTATTATTTTAAATGGCAATCGTAATTGGCCGAATTGCACTTCGATGCGCCTTTTGCTTCTCTTCCCGGTGATATAACCATGTTTTATTTTCAAAGTTACGAAAATTACAGTTGAAATAAAATTTAAAACATAACTATTTATTTTAGTAAACAATAATTATTTACTGGAAAAAAAAATGTAAAAAAATAACACAAAATAACAGAAACATCAAACACTATTTTCTAAGATGTTCGTTCAAAATGTCCACCGTTGTTCTTTTCCGAACGCCTCTTAATGGTGTAACTGTACTCAACTTTACAACTCTTAACTTTACAACTCTTAACGTGTACTTTCTTAATTCTATTAAATGCCTCAAATCATCGAGTGTTCTGGATTCACTTAAATAAACTACATATGTTACATGACTCCATAAGAAGAAGAGGTGTTTAATCTGGTGATCGCCAAAGTAGTAGATTATTGTTGCGCGAACTATTGTCTTTTTTTTTTTATTGAGACGACAATCGTAGTTAGACATGAAACACTGAATGACGAGCGGTACTAAGATTTTCTAATAAACGTTCTAGAAGATATTATCGAAGATATACCCTTAAACTTATCTCTTTGATCTGAACGATTGCCTGCATCACAGATAAATTGTGTGTAAACAGTTGATCATTTTCGTTTTTTTTTTCCCCCAATGTCGATAACACTAAAAACTCAAGAGTTAGCTTTATGTGAGCATTGAAAAAGATCCATATTGTATAAATGTATGAAACCTTTCACTTTAATTTTTTTAATATTAATAATAATTGAATTAATGTTGTGTAGTAAGATGATTTATTGACTAAAATGACAAAATAATTCCCAATAAAGTTTGACATATTTTTATAAAAAAAAAATAATGAAAATGAAATAGACCTGATTCGATATCAGACATGTAACTCATATATTTTTATAAAAAATTCTTTTACAAAGTTGATATGGAATTTATTAAATTTATGTGTAACAATAAACAACAAACATTAATCAAGAATTCCATTATAGATAACAAAATGTGTAGGACGACTATGCACCGTGTTGATTTACATTTGCGACATAGGGATTTTGCAGGTAAAATTGAACTATTGCATCTCCCGTGATTATTTTAGATCAACATCGAAAAGTCAAAAGTTGTTCAGAATTAAAAGCTACATGTAATTCACTAGTTAGTTTCGTTAAATATGCCGAAAATCTTCTTAAAATCGATAAATAATGTACTATAAATTAATGGATTTAATAGTGTCTGCCCATGACTCTAGAAATAAATTATAAAGCAACAGCCATCATATTACTTGTCAAAGAGGCTCATATTGATTACAAATCAAAGTTTTCTTTTAGAATCCTCCCGAAATTTTTCATAACAAGCAACGTAAGAATATGGCCACCGCTTCTTGTTTCATTTCCATTTCTAAAATAGGATTCTAAAAGAAAAGCTTTGATTTGTTTGGACAACGTTTTTGACAAATGTCAATTTGACATTAAGAAATAAGTGGTGCTTTAAGTAAAGACATGCTAATTTTTGTTCATGGCTTACTTTGACTAATTTTTTTTTTCGATCACGCTGTACATTATTTATTGATTTTAAAAAGATTTTATGCATATTTAACAAAACTAGTGCATTACATGTAGCTTTGAATTCTGAACAACTTTTGTCTTTTCGATGTTGATCTAAAATAATCACGGGAGATAATATTTGCAATAATTCAATTTTACATGTAAAATCCCTATGTCGCAGATCTAAATCAACACGGTGTATTATTAAATAAAAAAAAAGAAATGCTATGCACTTTGTCATACCTATGTAGTGGTACGATCATGGCAATGATTTTAAATTCTACTATTGGTCATCTGATCGACACGCGACATAGTGAACATCACGCCACAACAGAATTTAGTATTACAACAGATAAGTAGCACATTGTTGTATTACAAAACGCATTGTCATTCAATTAACAAATTTAGTTTGTAGCTGCTTTTAAAACTGATACCCGGTGGGCGGAAAGGATATCAGTAGACAAAATACCCGAGAAAATATAACCTGCAGCAGAGGTTTTTATTTTACTCTTGGGTGCAAAACTTCCACTAAATTAAAAAATCTTTATAACAATTTCTTTTTTTTTTTTTTTTGAAGAATATGCAATTAAACTGCAAAGGGCGTATAATAGGGATACATTTTTATATATTAAATTTAACAAAAAAATAATATTCATTAATCAAAAATATATAACATTTCTTCAGTAGTTATTTCTTAATTTCTTTAAAAAATAATAATACGTACAATCAAAAATTAAAAATAATACTCCGTAGCAAACGTATAATCTTGTTAGCTATTTCATCTTTATTGATACTAAATTATTATGCACATGTATACGGTTGTATAGCTAATTCGCTATGATTTATAACTTGCGTTAAAAGTTTCGAGATACGTAAACAGAATCATTTACAAACGGAAATCCCTTCATCAGGGGCGCCCGTAATCGGCAAATGTTTTTAATCGCACCGGGTGCGGGTTCTTAATACAAATATTATTATTAAAAATATTTGTTACGCCACTGTATCTTTAAGTCATTTCATTTTATGACAGGAATACTCCAGATCAAAAGGTTCGAGTGGCCCTTTTCAGCAGATAGTCTCGCCAATGGCTAGCGAATTACCTATACTATCAATCTGTTTAGACTTATTGCAACCCTTAGGTAAATGAGTTTTAATCTTCTTAAAGAACTATCTTTCCGCAGAGCAAAATGTAATAGCAATTGACAAAACTATTTTTAGAAGTTTAATCTAACCTAATCAACAACTTAGGTCTAAAGACCCATTGAGCATCCGCATTCAGAAGGATGCTGTTAGGAGAACCCAGCTGCCTCCTCAAAGGTAAGCTCATCCATTCATGAAGCAAATTTAATTACTTTCAAAGAAACGTATGCGTGCAGATCTCTTTCGCCGCTCCACATTTTCTGTATTCAGGATCGTCAGCCAATTCATAATATGAAGATACTTGTTTAAGTGATTGTGCCCAGTCACCAGGAGCCATGCCCAGCATGATTCTAGTCGAAATTTCCTCAATAAAGAGTCTCGCTTGATTAATTCCGGGGGTCCCGTCCCAGTAGGTATCAAACTGTGCCTGAGCCCAGTTCTTCATCTCTAAATGAATAAAATTTCTTAGCACGCAGTAGACTGGGTCCGGGCCCAAGTAAGGACTTGCCTCCTTACTAGCTATGCGATACGCCCCCTCGCTACCCTTAATGCGACAACCACCTGGCACCCATACGATATGAAGTTGTGCTGGCACAGTCTTTCCAAAGTCGTTATATAGTCAAGAACTAAGAGGTTATCTTATTTGATGTAAGGACACTCAAGGTCGCTTGATTGTCATTGCTTATATGAGTACGCTTATAGATGAAACTACGGCGAAAGTTGTCGCTTGCACACGCCATATAGTGCAATCCATTGTTATCATTTATCGTGTATAAACTTTCGACCATGACCTGTTCTGCTTGTTATCATCTTTGATATCTCAGTGACATAATAAAGCATCGGATAGTCAAATAAAAAATTGTGTATTGTTCTGTGAGCTTTACACACCTGTTCCCTAAAACATTAATTGTGATTGTTACAAATTTTGCTTCTCCTAAACGAATTATTTATAATTTATAACGTGTGTTGGTATGGAAGTTAAACCTGCCAAGTTCCATATTATTTATTTGTTTTGAATATTATTCATTTTTAATTCTTAAAAGTTTATTTTAAAATATCGAGTTATTTCAAGGTTGATCGTTTATAACAAAACAGGACGTTTCAATTTTGTTATTTTTTACCTTATCTGTTTACACCTATAAATTAACTGTAGTTGTAAAATTTCAATAATGCTCATTTCATACTTCTAACTTTTGATAACAAAATTTCAGTTTTATAGTTCATTGATTCAAAATTTTATATGATTCATAAAAAAATATACAGTTGGTGATAAAGTTTGGAACAAAATTCATAAAAGCGTTCTATAATGTTTTTAAGAAAATTGCTCGAACAGGTCAATTTTTGTTTTTGAAATGCCGTCTTCTGACTTAATTTTTTTTTTTAATGACGTCATTAGTTTTTGCACAATGACGTCATCATCAGTTTTTTTAAATGACAACCCCCTATTTTTTCTTCTGTTTTTAATAGACCTTCTTACTACTTATACGGTGATGTAAAAAAATTGGTACGTTACATAACCATTTTTTTGAATAAATGACACATTTAGTTCAGATCGTAATAATCGTAAACATTCTAAATTAAAAGAAATATCAGTAACTTATTTATCTAAGACGAAGAGTGAATGACGTCATTATCGATTTTTTGAAATGACAACTCTTATTTTTTTCTTTTTTTTTTTGATAGACCTCCTTGATGTTTAGATGGTGATTATCGAATTAATTCATTACGTAAGAACTTTTCTGAAAAAAATAACATATTTTCTTCAAAAAATTAAAATTTTTGTTAAGAAGAAAATTTAAAAAAATCAATCAATCAAATTAAAGCTCTCTTCGTATTAGATACATAAATTACTGTTATTTGCTTTAATTTATAATGTTTACGATTATTATTTTTACTAAATTATAATCATTGAAGATCTGAAGTAAATGTGTCATTTATTCAAAAAAATTGGTATGTAAGGTACCAATTTTTTTACATCATCGTTTAAGTAGTAAGAAGGTCTATTAAAAATAGAAAAAAAAAGTGGGGGTTGTCATTAAAAAAAATGATGATGACGTCATTGTGCAAAAATTAATGACATTATTACATTATCATTAAATAGAGAGGCCATTTCAAAAACAAAAATTGACCCGTCCAAGCGATTTTATTTAAAAAACTATAGAACGCTTTTATGAATTTTGTTCCAAACTTTATCACCACACTGTATATTTTATCACGGTTGTAATTAATTTCCCCGCCATGGAACTCATCGTCAACATATTATATATTACGGATGGTAAGTTACGTAAACCACGGAAAAATACCATATTTGTGTAATAACTATCTACGTAACAAACGTAGCAATATCACACAAATAAGTTGTTATTGTACCTTAGTAATAATGATAATATAATAATGCTCTTTTTTGACTTGCTTTTATTTGTTAATGATGAAATCAAAAATCGTTTGGCCTGCTTAAATTTTTGATTGATAAATTGGTTTATATTTTAATTTTATTTTCAGTTGTAAGATACCAGAATGTGAAGGAAACGTATCTGAATTCGAGCCATCCTGGCTACAATATGCCGTTCCGTATGAGGACAATATACCTGTTAAATGCGAGAAATTCCAGAGTTTAAATGTTTCAGAAGAGAACACATGTTCCATTGGAAATTTTAATAGAGATATTCTGGAGATCTGTGATAATTTTGTTTACAAAACCCAAGAGATAACAATTTTAAATGACGTAAGTAAATATGGATTTTATTTTGAACACTCGTAAGAAAAATGTCCAATATTTGTGAATTATGTCCCTCATAACAGCCATTATTTATCACTCCCTTTTTTAGTTTACCAGTAATCCAAACATGGCTCGATTTGCATTCTACCTTCACGAATAAATTCCTCACTTCAATTTATTTCTCGTATCTTTCCTATACTTCTTAAATTCGTATTACTTATTGCTGGTCAAGTTTATTAGCATTCTTCATTCTTCCTGATAAAATATTAGGCCATAGTCCTCTACACTTAAACCCCTAAGATACCTGATCCTACACTTTTTATAGACTCGAAATTCCAAAGCATTTTCGCAAAGAAAAAGTCGTCTTCGTAACAAGAAAAGATGATTTCATTGTTATTTTATGAAATTTTTGCATATTTCTCTTATTCATTTGATAGTTAGGTACTTATTGAAGATTTACCATTCACATATCCACGGAAAATCTAATAACTCTCAATATCTAAGAATCATTTTTTTTTTCTTAAAATCGTTGAAATACGTAAACTTTAGATCAATGGGGGACAACTTTTGGCGAAGAAATGATCTCCATATCAAGCCTGTCGTTTTTCAAAATGTACGTCGTGGGTTTGAGCAACGTTTGTATAATTGTATGGAAGTTGGGGGAGGCCATTTCCAACAACTTCTCAATTAAATCTTGACTGTTTTTCTAACCAAATTATCTTTTCTGTTTTGTACCTTAGTTATCTTGAAAAGCTAATTTCTTGAAAACGAATCTATGGCTTTCAAAAATTGATACACCGTTGAAATGCAAAGTACGTAAGCTTTTAAATGCGTCACTCAACCCCTAGTGTAATTTGGAAATTTTAGGGTTGGCTAGAGGGCTGAACATATGGAGATTATTTCTTTGCCAAAAGTTTACGTGTTTCAACGATTTTAAGAAAAAAATTTAGATTCTTAGATATTGAGAGTGTTTCGTTTTTCCGTGGACAGCCTGTATATCTTTTGTAATGGCCTCATAATGCTTTCAAATAATTTGTTCTAACTATGAACAATAACAGGAAATTTAGGTGAAATTTTACTCCATAAAGTGTTATGCAATATGACATTCAGAGTTATATATTCTTTCATGTTCACCTTGACCAAAATTATGATGACACCAATTTTCACGTAACCAAATTGCACGAAAGGCACTATGACGTCAATAAATATGTTTGAAGGTTAAAGATTTGTTAAAATGGTTTGCATGTAATTAGCATAACTTAAAATTACATATTGAACGCTTCTCCTCATTTAAAATATAAACAGGAACCATTTTGTGGTATAAAATATCTAACGGAAATTCTAAATAAAAATGGAAATTGGAATAGATATAATAGTCAAGGAAGTAATTGAATGACCAGAAATTATTTGAAAAATTCATGTTTTAAATGCAGCCCTTTCATTGTAAATATTTGTAATGTTTTATTTTCAGTTTAATTTACACTGTGATGAAAACCTATGGAAATTGACTTTAATAGGCACCATTAATACGATTGGTCAGTTTATAGGTTTACCTACTGCAGGAATTTTATCGGACAGGTTAGTGACAAAATTAAATTATGGTTTTTCTTTCACTTCAATTACTTTTTTCGTTTTATTAGTTTTTCCGTGCTTCTTAACACTTCTATAGTTAAATATGCTGCCTTTACACTTTAGTTTTGTATATTTGTTATCTTGTAACATTATGATATTTATTGTACTGGCATCTTCACTTCAATTTTATTTTTCACACATGCCATAATTTTCTTTAAATTTCATATTTCAGGTTCGGACGTAGAACAATTCTCGTATTGGGAATAGTAATTTGTGGCATATTCGGGATTGCGCGTAGTTTTGCCCCAAATTATATTTGGTTTGCTGTCCTGGAATTTTTAGATGCCACATTTAGTGCAGGAACCTATGCATGTGGCTTCATTCTAGGTAAATGCAAAATTTATTGGTGACATTTATTAGATAAATTAACGAAATCATCATAAACATCGATTACAACTTACAAGAAGCGGTTATACAGTGCACGTCAAAAGTAACGCATAAATTCATTTATAGCTAACATAGAGGTTTTACAGAAAAAACTTTCAAGGGGTATAGCGATTTTGTAAAAAAGTCATTATGTGATGGTAAAAATTTTCTTTTGCGACTTCATTTTCATGGCCTACTGGGTTTCACTTTTTTTAAATTTTTTGGACATTTTCCGGTAGATCAAAAAGTTCTCTTTCTGCGTTTGAGCGAAACAGAACGTATCGAAATTTTGATAATGATTGGGTACGGAGATCGTGTAAGAACCCAGCAACAAGTTTGTGCTCTTTTTAATCAAGAGCACCCCGAACGGCCCCGATAACACAATCGACTGTGAGCAGAATTGAAAAAAAGTTTAGGGAGACGGGGTCTGTGAAAGATGCACCAAAATCTGGGCGGAGAAAAGCTGCCGATGACGAAACAAGCTTGTCGATCCTTTTGGAACTGGAGGATAATCCTCATTTTTCATCTAACGAGCTTGACCTAAATTATGATATTAGCCAATCATCTGTCCTAAGACTTTTAGGACGTGAAAAGTATCATCCTTACAATATTCAGTTGGTTCAAGAATTGTCAGAGGACGATCCTGATCGACGGACGGAATTTTGCGAAAATATGATGAACATTTGCCAGGAACATACAGAATTCATAGAAAAACTTTTATTCTCAGATGAGGCTACATTTTATCCCAAAGGAACAGTTAATAGACAAAACTGTCGTCACAGGGCAAGAAATAATCCACACTGGATGCAAGAAGGTCATTCTCAACACCCGCAAAAACTTAAAGTATGGACAGAAATTATTGGTGATCACATTGTTGGGCCTTATTTCTTCGATAGTAATCTTACTGGTGACATTTACCTAGGCTTCCTTCGAAACACTCTCCTTCCCACTTAGTCTAATTATTCCCTAATAACTTGGAACCAGGTTTTTGGTTTCAACAAGACGGCGCTCCCCGCATTATGCTGCCAATGTACGGGCATACCTACATGAAATTTTTCCAAACAGATGGAATGGTAGACGGGGAGCTAAAGAGTGGCCCCCTAGGTCACCAGATCTCAAACCGTTAGGCTACTTTTTGTGGGGGTATTTAAAAAGCACCTGCTGTCCTGCACAATGTCCGACAAGAATTTGTCTATCGTCTTGCCTAATGCCAAGAGATGAACGGTGGCCATTTGGTACACTTATGATTTATCATGATGGGGGCAAATATTTTTTATTTTTTTTTATAAAACGTCATAATGTCATAAAATAAAAAAAAGTGAAACCCAGTAGGCCATGAAAATGAAGTCGCAAAAGAAAATTTTTACCGTCACATAATGACTTTTTTACAAAAGGGCTATACCCCTTGAAGGATTTTTCTGTAAAACCTCTATGTTAGCTATAAATTAATTTATGCGTTATTTTTGACGCGCACTGTATTTCCTTTGTATTGAAATAATATTGTGAGTTTTTCGGATGCCAAAACAATATCAAGGAATTAGTATTTATAATAATTTAGCTTTGTAAGTACATTTTTTAAGACTTTACTTTTTGAAACTCAATTATACCCCAAGTTACACAATTAACACATCGACAATATACCTAAACAATTTTTAATTGCATTTCTCTCACCTAAAATCATAGAAACATTTTTTTATTTTAACTAATCATTTGATGATTTTACCATTTTTCAAAATAAAATGCTTAATCTTTTTCTTTAATAAATTGTCTTCAAACAAGCTACAGATTTTGCTAACATTGTAATTGAATTTTTTTAATGAATACCGCTTAAAATTATCCTTATTATGCCTTTTTAAAACTGAGAAAAATCCAACTTTAAGGGACTATAATTCTTTAGGGGTACATGTTAACTATAGATAAATTTGGTAACAATAAAAAGTTCCATGAAGAAAGCTTAGATACCTTTCTCTTGTCATTTCAAAAATTTAAGGTAAATTAAACAGCCTACGATAATTCTGACGTGATTGATATCTGGGAAAACCACACGACATCAAATTGATCATATAATAATAAACAAATTATACAAGATGTACGTTCATTCCGAGGCGCAAATATGGGTTCAGACCACGGACTAGTGGTAGCCAAGATAAATCTGAGTAAAATAAAACCAAATTTAAAGAAAATAACGAGTATGATATAGAAAGTAGATGAGTTGATGAGGAAATGAGAAGGAGGTATGATGAAGAACTAAATCAAAAATTAATTGAAAAAAAGAAGCCAAAAATATCGAAGCAGAATGATAGAGGGAAGAAAGGGATAGAAAAGAAAAAAAAGTAGACCGATGAAGAATGCATGGATGCGATAAAAGTGAAAAATAGTGCGAGACTAAAACGGACAGGACAAAAACACGACCAAACTTACAAAGAAAAAAGGAAAGAAAATGCAAAGCTAATACAACGAAAAAGAGAACTATATTATAATTACATGGGATGACGGAAACTGAAAATAAGAATAACACGAAATTATATCAAAGTATAATAAGGTAAAATAGAGACCGACTGCAAATATGCAAATATTTTCATCCATACTGCCTTTTTGTTGAAACGGAAAGCATCTGGACCTAACAATGTAAGTAGTGAAATGATAATGAATGGAGCAAAAAAATTAAAGCGGAGATTGTAAAAATTAGTGGTAGATATATGGCAAAAAGAGGAAGTGCCTGAAGAATGTAAGTCACGATTGATTGTACACATACTGAAAAATCAAAATCCGGGAGAATGCATAAATTATAGAGGAATCACTCTGCTCAATATTAGTTTCAAACGTCTAACAAGTGTACTTCTGGAAAGAAATAAATCTTATATCGAAAGATTAATTGGCGAAGATTATTTTAAAAGACATGGTAAACGCAAGAATACGAAGCAAATTAATTAGATTAATGAGAATGACGATGAGGAATTCAAAAGCAGTGGTTATGACAAAGGAGGGCTTGTCTAAAAAATTGAAATGAAGAAGGGCGTAAGGCAAGATGATCTGTGACAATGTTTAACATAACGGTGGACATTTCTTCGTGTCTCACCATAAATAAGAATCATGTATAACTTTTCTGAATTTATAAAGTGAACCAGTTTGCAGATTAACCGTAACTATTTATTTAGTTTCAGTCAAAATACATTGTTGTTTTTTGTTCATGGCAAACTTTAAACGTTTGTACTAATTAACACTTAGACTTGTTAATTTTCATAGGTATGTTGATGATTTTTATTTTGAGCAAATAACAAAACAAATATGTAAGTGTATTATATTGTAGTAATCAGAATACTATTCTTTTTAAGAATATAATCTTTTTATTCTTGAGCATGCGGCGAATAGAAAAATTCATGAGTAATAAATATATATTTATAACAACGACAACGGCGAGTTGTTTTAATATTAACAAGCCATTATGTTAATTCAAAAACAAATAATGAAACTAATAATTTTATATTTATAAATACATTAAACTATAATGGATTATTTCAATAGAAACACAAACAATTCATATTAAGTACGTAAAATAATAAATATAATTAATCACATTTGAATTTTTAACCATAACAAGAGCTTGGCATGCATTGACAGCTCACCTCTGTAAACTAACGTTTCCCCAAAGCAACCGTACTGGCGACGCGTCGTTAGTACGGTTGCTGTGAGCGATCAATGCATATCGAGCCAGCGAGGTTATCGCTGGAACGGCAGTTTTAATCTGAAACTGATGCATAGCTCCACCTCTCGGTGAACGCCGTAACACCGGGACAAGGAATCTGTCAGTCCCGCCAGTGCGCAAACGTCAGCTATATCGAGCCCGCGACGTTATTGCCGGCAGCCCGGCGGTTCTATCTGAGACACTGATGCATTGATCGCTCACAACAGCTGACGGGTTTATTCGCCCAGAAACTAACGTTAATTAGATTTTTCGTTTTTAAATATTTGGCTGCATTTCCCAATTATCTTTTTGTTTTTGCATTGTTGTTTAAGTATTTTTTGGTTTATAGTTTAAGTATAGTTAAGTACCATTAATTAATAATTTGCGTGGGCGCAAGAGCTATGTGGTCTTGAAGCCAAAAGAAATTATAGACGTTATTTATGATGCTTAAAACTTAAAACCAAACTAGAAGTACCAATAGGTAAACTATGGATTTTTATGTCAGTAGCAATTTGCGGTTGAAAAGAATAATATGTACATATTTATTTTTTCTACTAAATCTTAAACTATTTTTTTTTTATTTTATTATTGTTTGCAGGTGTTGAATTGGTTGGCCCAAACAAACGTGTTTTAGCTGGAACAATAATATGTTGTTGTTACGCTTTAGGTGAAGTTCTAGCAGCAGCCGTCGCTTGGTTAACCATGTCATGGAGGTATTGCTAAACTGTGTTCGTAAATTCGGAGGAGTAAATACATAAGCCAGAATTACATTAGAACAATTTTCGAACTTACCGTTAGTTGACTAATACTGATCATATTATTTCATTTCTACTTTTGTTCGATTATTGTTAGATGCGACTTCGTGCAATTGTGTGTTAGATTTTGTATATTTTTCCTGTCTTTCATTATGAAAAGTTAATAAAACACACACTTTTGAATCACGTTTAAAGGAGAAAAATGTAATACATTTTTAATTTCTAAACATTTTTTTTTGTTTATTAATAACTATTTACTACTATTTACCAATCAAATAATTTGGAGAAACAATAATCTTTTTTAAACTAAGTTTATTGATAAATGCCCCACACGGGGGCGTTTCCTTGGCGGTGAAACTACAGTACTTGTCCCCGCATTTGAATCCATTCAAATTGAAGTGATTAATTCACACCCTGCTGCACTTCACTTCTATAAAGAACTAATTTTTTATATTGTTAATAAACAATAAATGACTTTTTAAATACATTAAAATCGACACCAGTCAGCTTTCACACATGTCAACATTAAATACCGTAAATCTGATTGCGAATACGCCAATTTACACTGTGTAAACGTATCAATCAATTTAATTTACTCCTCCGAATTTACGAACGTAGTATAGTATATATAGCACCAATATTTACTTTTATTACTTTTTTAGGCCATTTATTTTAATACTGTACATTCCACCACTGTTCTTGTTGACGTTTCTTTGGATAACTCCGGAATCTGTCAGATGGTTATTGACACAAGAAAGATACAAAGAAGTGCAAGACATTTTAAAAACAGTAGCAAGAATGAACGGTACGCAGATATCCGAAAACGCTCTAGAAAAATTGTCAATTCCAGTACCGGAAGAAGAAAAGCAACCGTTCACGGACGTATTTAAATCAAAAATTCTTGTTCTAAGGTTCGTCAATTCAACCTTTTGTTGGATTACGTGTGCATTTCTATTTTACGGACTTACTTTAAATTCGATCGCGTTAGCCGGCAATAGTTACCTGGATTTCATTCTCACGTCATTGGTTGAAATTCCGGCGTACATCACGACTTATTACACACTGGATAAATTTGGTAGAAAATTAACGCAAAGCGCTGCTTTCTTCATTACTGCTATCGCTTGCCTTACGTTTATTTTCATTAGCGAAGGTAACACAATAATATGATATCTCCAAGTTAACTTTTAATTTAATTTAATTTTTCAGATAATACAACGTTAAAATTATGTTTCTATCTGTTAGGAAAATACGGAGCGACGGGTGCTTTTACTGCATGTTATGTTATTTCTAGTGAATTATTCCCCACACCTTTACGACACTCTTTAATGGGTGTTTGTTCAATGTTTGGGCGCATTGGCTCTATGGTTTCACCACAAATGCCCTTACTTGTAAGATATATGCCTGGTTACAAATATGAATTACTGAAAATTTATTTTACAGGAGATTTTTTGGAAACCATTTCCATTAGTATTATTTGCGTGTATGGCGACTCTTGCAGGATTATTAACTTTACAGTTTCCAGAAACACTGAATATAAAACTTCCCGATACAATCGACGAAGCAGAAACTATTGGAAAAAAACCTGTGAAGAAGCCGTAATTAATTTATTTCCATATTTTTTACATGTATAAACACAAATGCTTGTGTATGCGCTAATCATCGTGAGTTTTTGTGGATCATTAAGAAAATTCGTAGTACCTTTGGTCTACTTATATCGTAATCATCTTGCACATGATTTTAAGCACTTGTTAATTTCCCATTAAAAAAATGTGTATAACCTAAATCTTAAAAATAGGTACAATACAATGAATAGGTACAGCATACAGCTGCAGTATCATGAAGAGATGCACCAAAGTTTAAATTAAATAGTACAGAAATAAATATTAAACTAATACATTTTATTTTTTGTGCCTTTATCAACATTAAACCATTACCTTAAATTGCCTCTAAAGCCTCCTTCTAATCTATTTAAATGGGATACGCTTCTTTTTAAAATTAAAGTTTTTTAAAAATTTCAAATCAAATCTCACAATGAACGAGCCCGACATGCATTGATCGCTCACAGCAGCC
Organism: Lethrus apterus; assembly: GCA_018397195.1. Lineage (NCBI taxonomy): Eukaryota > Metazoa > Arthropoda > Insecta > Coleoptera > Geotrupidae > Lethrus > Lethrus apterus. The sequence goes on along the minus strand of JAFFZR010024573.1, from coordinate 1,003 downwards.
GTACATACAACCCTCGAACTCGAATCTTTATCCAAAAATTTTAAAAATTGTACTTTTTTGAATTTCAATTACGGAGCGAACCCAACCCCATACAACTCATAGATGTTAGTGATCGCGACACATTTTTAAGAAAAATAGTCGATCATACATACAATGAAGTTGGCCACTCATGGGCTAAATTATGTGGGTTTCGTCAACATATGCGAATCTCGTGCAACTCAACGAAGACCGGAGAACTAATGCCTCCCTTTTTTCCTAAAATTATTAAATTTTATTTCAACATCATTCATAATTAATATAAACAAAATTAAACTTTTGCCTGATATAGTGTAATGTTACATAAATTTATATATACATTATTTATTTACTAAATTTGCCGAAAGAGCTATGGGGTCTGGAGTGGAGCCGGCTGCTTACCTTTGTGGAGGAAACCAGGTTATCCTCACGGATCCTTTATGATGCGGATGCAGAATGGGCCTCTAGCCTAAGTGCTGCGGATTCTTCTTTGAATCTGCCCTTCTTTGAATATAGGCCTAAATGCTGCGGAATCTTCTTTGAATCTGCTCGCGTGACATAATAACAATACTAATTGTGATGGCAGTGTGGTATTAGGTATTTTTACACACATTTGTGTTCGCAATGACACTTTTATAAGTATTTTTAAAATTATTAATCAACAAGTGGAAACCCAATTTCTTTAACCACATGATACAAACCATAGGAAACAAAGATCCAATACTATAAAAGACAATTTAGAGCGAATAAAACGAATGCAGCCAATACGTGGAAGATAATAAACAACCAAATTAAGAAGAAAGAGCGAAATGAGAAACATATCAAAGAAATGTGGAAAAACAATGGCACCAAAACTAATAATAGTGCAGAAATAGCCAACGAAATTAACTCGTATTTCGCAAACATAGGGAAAATATTGGCCGAAGAGCTAATAGGAAAATCAAAAGGAAACCCGCAAACAACAGTAACAAAAAGATATATCAAAACG
>JAFFZR010024572.1:0-17928 GCA_018397195.1 Lethrus apterus | reverse complement strand
TCGCAGCTTTGCTCTGTATTCATATATCATAAAAAGTAATTGGTATAGAGATGATTTAAATCTACTTCACTGATCATTTCAAAGTATGATGATGTTTCACATTTTTACTTGGGGTGAACTAGGTTTACTTGAATGGGATGTATTAGGTTAGGTTTGATTGTTGGTATCAACGTTATTTATTCAGAATTAGTGAAATGAAACACCATGTTTCATATGTTTAAGCTTATCGTGGAGTAAATACAAAACATCTCTTTACATACTCAAAAGATACTTCATTTAAAAAACAAAGTAAAGCTGCCAAGCTGTTAACTGATGATAACATAACAACATCGTTATATCACCATCAAAATCATAATCACAACTGTACATCCTTGTTGCTTTCGTCATACCAAATTTTTTTAAAAAACTCAACGATCATTTTTGTCGACTCACTTAGTATGATCCGGCCCAACTGGAGTGTACTTATAATCGGCGTTAATCTTGTTGGTCTGCATGAATTGATGCAATTTAGACTTGGCGTTTTCTATCGTCCAATTCCCATGGATTTGGGCATTAACGTCGAGATCCTCGGCTTCCTCCATGTTTTTCTGCTCCTGCATCCGGTCCATATAATGCCAATTCGGTCTATCGTTACCACCGATCGGTCGATAGGCTTCGCCGAAACTCTGCGGACCCATACCCTCACCAAACACTGATTTCTGCGGTGCAGAGCCATTATCATCTAAAAATATTCAATAAAGTAAGCATCGCAGGATTTTTATCAATTACTCGATGGTTGTGCTGCGGTGTTTTCGGTTTTACTGAGTCCCAAATCGACGGGGACATCGGCGGCGCTGATGTGCGCCTGCCGCACCAGATAACTGATGAAGTCTTTAGCAGCATTCGATTGGGAATCTTTCTTGTTGGTGGAGTTGCCAACGCCGACGTAATCGAATCCTTCGACGCGTACTTCGCATAGAAAACGTTGCCGGTGTTTCGGTCCTGTTGTCAAAATTTTAACATCAAGAACGGTTATAATGAAAATATATTTTACCTGTCGGTCGGACTTCAAATTGGGGTTCTTTTTTATTTTTCTGGCAATACTGATGTAAAAATGATTTAACATCGCCCATAATTATGATACTTTGATAATCAACAAATCCGAGAAATCAACAACTCCAATAGATTTAAAGTAATGGCGTAATGGCCTCCGAACAGGTTCACCAACATCTATAATTTATAACCAATTTCGAATATCGAGCCATTAGTGTTTATTTTAATTTAAATTATGATTTAAAACACAAATCTGTTCAATCTGTAAACGATTAAGTTGTGTAATAAAATTAATTACCTAATAATAATTCCACTTGTTGTGTAGCGAAGGCGCCTGTTGATTATGCAACTTGTGATACATCCGCAAATAGCGTGTAGTTTACATACAGGCGTTATCATAAATTCAAATTAACTTTCATTTAATTTGTAATGTAAGATTATCAACGAATTAATTACTAATTAACTTAAGTGATTTGTGGTTTTGTTACAATTATTGTGTTTTACTACATTTTTTGATCTACTGATTTATTAAAAAAAAATTAATTAATTTGCAAAAAATTTTGTTTCGAGAACTCCTTTAGGACATGTCTAATTTGCTTAAATAAATTAACATAAGTTTTAATGAGATCTACATGATTAAAATATTGGAATATTTTAATCGTGCTAAACGTGTCTTTAAATGACAGAATTTGTTCAACGTATGTAAACTACCGCTTTTATATTTACATAAATCTTTCACTCCTTAAATGCACTTTTAACACATTGTGTTGGGCGTGCAAACTGACTGGGTTAAACAAACAAAACTTACCTGCACATAACAGTTAAATTAATTCACTTCATTAACACCTTCGTGCATTTTTTCTTTCTTTTCCTTTTCCTCTTTGCCTTGACGGCGTCGGCGTCGTTGTTATTATAAAACAATTTTTATTTTTGTTTCGTATCGCGTTGAAAAATTAATTATTTTTGTAATTGCTGTTCCGCTCCAAACTAATTTGAAAGCGACGACAGAAGGACATAAAATCGAACATGTAACGAAAAGATCGTTAAATTTAGTAATCGTTTAAAGTAAACAGGAATTGCTAATTAAACATTTGGTGGAAAAATCAAACGAAGAAAGAATTTTTGTCCTATTGTGTTTCGTGTACGGACCTCCTGGTCGGAAGACGAGTCACTGTTAAAGTCAATAGACGAGCAGTTGGAGCACTAGTTTACTTCGTAGTGTGTACGTTCAAGATTAGTTAGTGTTAGTCGTGCGTCATGTTAATTGGGGGTCCTGTCCAGGACCTCGTCCTTTTCGGAATTCTCCTCATTTGTAAGTTTTCATTTTTTCATTTATTGTTTATTGATTTTTCATTTGTAAATATTAAAAGTGAAAGTTTGCAATTTAATTGTAGTTTCAACCACAAAATTTTTAATTTATATAAAGCAAACGTGGTAATTGGAAAGTTTATAAAACTTATTAAATTACACGTTACCTTGCGTTACCGAGAATAAGATGTGAACTACGCTTTATGTAAGAAAAAGCTCCCCATAATTTGCCACAATAAAGATTTCACGATTAAAACGTTCTTTGAGTAAATCGAGGAAATTCTTACTAATAATAAATAATAATAAAGCGGCACCACTGATATTAAATCAAAATTATGTATTTTTTTCAAATTTTTATCGTGATTTTCAAAGTTCATAGACTAGACATTTTTTGTCACTTTGGTGGTCCTTATGTCAGGGGTTTAATAACTAACATGTCAGTTTAATACTTTTTACGGTAAATTTAAAAATTCAATAAAAATTTATTAATTTACCAGAAAAATTGTCGGGACGTTTTCATTTGTTTTTATTATAAATATTATTTTATAAATTATACGTCGATCAAAACATCTGAAAAATAAAATTCATCGAACATATTTCATTCACGAACGCAGAACCGCCGTTTATGCTTATTTCTTAAAATTCGACTTATTTCTCATTCAGATTTTATGCGTAATTTATTCACATTAAATTTCCCAGAAATTCAATTTTGTAACACGACATCTTTAAATTGTTGTAATTTTAGTTTGAAAATATCGCGCATAAAAGAAACCTAACGGTTCGATTGTGAATTTTGACAGCTCCGACGTCGGAGATTTTTGATACGCGCGATGAATTTTGAAATGGACACAATCGCGCCTAACGACTCATATCAGCTGACAGTGCTGTTAATTTCAATTAAAAATGCCAGATTGGAAAATTATTGATTTTATTAGGTTTTTATTATTATTTTTTGTTTGTTATTAAAATACTCATTTTGTCTTTTCTTTGTAAATTTTTTTGAATAATTGGGGGGGGGGGTTATTTTTATTTTAAATTATTATTGTTTGACAACAATAATTAATTAATTACAAATTTATTTTTGTCAAAAATTTGATGTTGATTTTTCTTATTGGTCTTATTTTTTGTTGTTTTTAATTTTTTTTTAAATAAAATTTTTTATGTATACAGGCTGTCCCAGATAGTGTGCTCACTATTGGGATCTCGTAAACTATAAGAGATAGAGACAAAATGTGCGCTACATCATGGCCTACTTACTAAAAAAAAGAAACATTCAAAATAATGGTCGGCATGGACGCTACACGCAAAAAAAGAAAAAATGGCATTTTAAATTTTCGCTTGTAGCTCAGTTCGATGAAAAGATACCGGAATAGTATTTTATCATTATTAAGGTACTTTTTTACGTAGATTCCGAATATGTTACTCTAATCGAAATAGCTTTTATAATTTTTGAGATTTCATAGCTAACTTTCTTATTTTAAATACAAATCGTAGGTGGCTTTGATTGTATCTAAAAGAACATAATTTGCTGTTTTCAATAATGTATAACACTTTTGGTTTATTTGTAATTTAAAATGCCATTTTTTCTTTTTTTGCGTGTAGCGTCCATACCGACCATTATTTTGAATGTTTCTTTTTTTTAATAAGTAGGCCATGATATAGCTCACATTTTGTCTCATTTAACCAACTCTCTATCTCTTACAGTTTACGAGATCCCTATAGTGAGCATAGATGGGATTCGTAAAAAAAATCAAAAAAATTAATTTTATCAAATTATAGATCGCCCCGTAAATACACCCCACGAAGTGTAATTTCTACAAGAACACAAATCTTGAATGACACAATAAATCAATGTACGATCCTACAGTTTCATTTAACGCATGTCGGCGTTAAGTTACATTAAGCGCGACATGATTGGCGGAAAATGACCGATTTAATCGATTTTTTTTTACACGAACGTCGCGCCAAAGACTTGTCGGCCTGTCCGTTATTTCGTTATTTCTAAAACCCCTGCCCCCCATCGAACCCGTACGTTTTTCCGTATTTGGTCGGACGGCCGCTTTTTATTCGTGTCATAGTTCAATGTGTTCGGACGAATTCGAAATTTCGAAAATTGCTTCGCTCTGTATTTGGTCGTGAAATGATGTGTGCTTATATGGAAGCGAAATTATCTACGATTTGATTCGGTTACTTCTGTTTCGTAGTTTTTTTTTTGTGTTTGTCGGAGCCGACCGATCCATCAAACGACGCTCGGTCGGAGGAAACGTTTAAAATTCTACGTCTGCTTATCTTGTCATGGATGTCGAAATTTAAACATGAATCATTTTTATAGTTTTTAAAGATCTCAAAGTTGCAATATATATTTTTTAAATATTATTATTATTGTTTCTATTCGAAATTGTTCTTCTTTTATTTTCTTTTATTTTTTAGATTTTTAAAAAATGTAAAGAAAATGGGTCCAAAAATTGATCCCAGAGGTACACTTCGATTAATAAAAATTGTCACTCTTGTCCTAGTGTAACAATTTCTTTAATAATAATAATGATAATAATTATTATTATTATTACCATTAATATCTTGCTTCTAATTATTTCTACATCACGTGCGGCCTTTTTACAATTTTTTCTCGCCTCTAACGCTTTTAATTACGTATCGGAATTGCATCGAGCGATCGGCGTTTGATTTCTTCCGATTGCCTTAATTAATATTTGTTGTTGTTGTACAGGTTACCGAATATGGAATTTATAACCGAAGAAATTCGAAAATACCGGTCGAGATGGATCCGATTCTGTGTTTTAAAAACTTTAAGGCAAACTAATTATTTGAATAAAAACATTTTTTGGGTAAAAATTATTCAAAATATCAAGATGCTTCTTGTAATATTAGAATTAATTAAAAAATATAATAATAATTCTTAGATTTGTGACAAATTTTATTATTATTTTTCGTAACTTAAATATGTTATTCATATTATAAAAATAGAATAAAAAATAAAATATAAATATTAGTAATTTTTAATTAATTTTTTTTTAAATTTTCTGTGTGCCTATGACAATGTTTAAATAATTTCGAAAATTTATTGCATTGACTACCGAGCATTTTTATTACGAAGTTCGTGTTTTCTTATCAAACGATGAAGATGCGAAAAGCAAACATGTTTTTTTATCTTTAGCTTGTAAAATGTACATGGGAAAACGAACGCTGTTTGTCGACTTGATAAAGACCGCGTGTAATTACTTAATGGCTTAATTTCACACGCCATTAACATTATTGAAAACGTGCATAAAAAAAAAAAACAAATGAAAAATAAATTAAAAATTTTAATTGTATTTCGATACTTTAACCTAAATTTAATAAAATAAAATTGAAAAGATTGACATTTTAAATGTTAATAAATTTTAAAAATAAACACCTTACTTCCTGAACACTTTAGCTTTCGTTCAAATTTTCCAATATTTTTTTGAAAATCGATAATAATTTAAATAATATAAAAAAATTATTAAAAAACATTGTAAAAATTTCGTAGGAATGATATCACAATAATGATCGTCCGGAACCCAGAAGTGACCTTATTACACCGAAATCGTTTTGCAAGCACTCGAATTGTAATAAAGTACTCCACCATATGCACGATTGTGTCAAATTAATTATTATTCGAATTTACGACACGCACATTCTGCAAAATGTACGCGTCATCTAGCATTATGTAACGTCGATGGATTTTTCATATGAGCTTTAATGACCCCTTTCATGCCGTATAATAATATCCTCACATCAATACTCAACAATCGAGTTTTTTTTTTATTATTTATTTTATTTATTTTAGGCACGACAACGTTGGGAAATGTAGAAAAAGAAAGTTACATGACAAAAGAAAATGTACAAATGAGTAAGTATATTATTTAATTTTTAACAAAATTATTTTACATAATAAATAAAATTAAATAATAACAATAATAATAATTATTATTATGAAAACTTATTTATAATTATTTTACGTTTTTATTGTTATAATTATTAATTATTATTATTATTAATTAATATATATCTATATAATGTATTATGACTAATGACCAACGACCACTATGCAGATGCTGATTAATAAAAAAAATAATAATAATAAATTAAATAATATAATTAATTTTCTTTTATTTATTAATATTTTAAAAGTTCAAAATATTACAAATCTGCAATCTTTCTTTATTAATTTTATTAATATAATAAAACAATCAGATAAAGTCGAATGTGTTCGATGTAATCGAGTTTCAATTCAATACGTCTTGAGCTATTAAATTCCATTTGATTTTTAGCCTCAAGACAATTGCCCATTACGAACCCGAACAGAAGTCGGCATTTATTTCACAACCGTGTTGATTATTACGCACAAACAATTCGATCCGTCGTCTTTTTTTTTTAATATAAAGCTTTTAGGTCACAAGAGGACGCCACGAAAAACGAAAAAATTGGAAATTGAAGACGTTCCGGAAAACATGGCGAATTTATTAGACATGTCTTGCATCGGTCAGGGTTTTGTGAAAGCTCCGGATTTACAAAACGGCGAATTGGTCAGATATGCGAGAAAAAGGGGACCGTTGCGTTCCTCGTCATCGGAAGAAAAAAGACATAAAAAGGGGTTTCTGATTGCGGTTTATCAGTGTTCGGATGGATTTCGTTTCAAAAGCTCCGATCAAAAGTTGTATTGTAGTCGGAAAGAATGGATTGGGAAGAAACCGATTTGTGAGAAAATTCCTATTAGTACAGGTGAGTCCAAAAAATCTTAAAAAATAACTTAAAAAAAATTAAATAAATTTGAAATTGACGTATTTTGTAAATAACTAATTTTTTGAATTAAAAAATAATAATATTAAATAAATAACAGGTGGAACTTTATTATTAAAAAAAAAAAAAATTAAGAATGTCAAGTCCATATTTTCTCACAATAAATTTGAAATTTAAAAAATTTAAATTTCTTAATAAAGAAATTTTTGGTTTTCGCTCATAAAGTCTTCAAACAGCTGGACGTGAGAAATCAAAATTTCTTTACAGTTTCAATTTTTATTTCATTGTGTGTTCATTTTCGTTTAAATGCGTTCGAACAATGAATGCATCGGGGTGGTCTTGCATTAAACTCTTACGTATCACTAACAATGAGTCTTAATAAACGTATACATTCAAGCGAACTTAATAATAAATAAGTTTCAATCCTGATATGTTAAAAAAATTGAAATCGATATAATCAAAGTTGCATAATATTTTGACAAAAAATAGCATTAAATTCGGACTTAAAAATCTCAATTATTAGTTAACAATGGATATATTGAACAGGATGAATCGTAGGAACGCGCAAAGGGCGCCGACTGATTTTCATGTTATAATAAAATGCATTGATCTTTGTAGATTGTGTCTATTGTTTATGTAAGTAGTTTTGTCTCTTGTGCTTCATTATTATTATTATTATTATTATTTTAACACTTAATGGTTTAATAATTTGTGGGCTTGCGCAATACACACACTAATCGGCGATGTTAAGGACTTATCGTATCATTCTGCACGTTTATTATTATTATTCTTATTATTATGTTTATTATTAATATTATTTATTTATTATTTCCATTCGTTTAATTTATTTTTATATTACTGCGTGTGACGCTTGCATCTATATAAAATTTCGTACATTTTAAACAACGTTTAAACTTTTCTTAAAAAATAATAATAATAATAACAATAATTTTTATTGTTATACTTTTTCGAGTAAGATCGTAAATTAAATAATTTCTTTTATTGTTCTGTTACGTTTCCCGGCTTGGGACTATGGCTATGCTACGATTATAGTTACGGATATGGTTATAACAATTAACCATATGTTGGTACATTTTTAGAAATAATATCCACACAAAGCGACGAAGAAGACGTCGTTCCTCCACACGCCGAAACTCTGTCAACTTGTCCACCGGAATTTCAATCAAAATGTGAACACGATTGCCACGTCGACGACGGTGTTCCAACTTGTTCTTGTTACCAAGGATTTGCCATGATAAACGACACATGTCAAGGTAATGACGTCGCACGGTAATCAAGTTAGTTTTGTATTAATTTTTTGTTCTATAAAATTACATTAATGAGTAGTCGACAATGCACGGTTTAGTTGCCCCTACCACTTTAATCTCCTCCCACTATCGATTTTAACCAATAAGAGCACAAATTTAATTTTTGGTTGTGCGCTGAAATTTTACGCTTTTTACGCCTCCTTCGATTTTGACCAATCAGAATTCATATATCCGATCGACGCGGGAAATTTGAAAATGATTTATTGAAAAATGAAAGTGTGGATCAACAAATATTCTTGTGTGCGTGTTTGTTTGCTCCACGACTTACTTGTTAATTTACTGATTGTTTGCTAGGTTAAGTTGGTCATGTTCTCGCCGGCTTACTTGATAATTTGCATGATAGCTCGATGGCTTGTTTATGAGCACATTGCCGAGTTCTTTCTTAACTTGTTTACTTTTAAATTTCTCGCTGCGATGTTCTGATTGGTTGAAATCTAGAGGGTCCTAAAAGCCAACAATTCTTTTCTTATCAAACCATTAATTTTCGATAGATGTTAACGAATGTAAAGATAACAACGGCGGCTGCGAACAGACATGCATGAACGTTCTCGGCTCGTACGAATGTCTGTGTCCCGAAGGATTCAGACTGACCTCGGATCGCAAGCTCTGCGAGGACGTTAACGAGTGTCTTTTGCGCAACGGACACGGTCCTTGTCAAGACGTCTGCGTCAACACCGTCGGTTCCTATCGGTGTTCTTGTTCCGGTCTGAACGGAACCCGTTTATCCGACGACGGCCACAATTGCGAGGATGTCGATGAATGCGCGGAAAATCGCGCGGGATGCTCGCACGGCTGCATTAACACGCATGGCAAAGCTTTTTGCACTTGTCCGGACGGAAAGTCGCTCGGAAACGATTGGAAAACGTGTTTAGGTATAAACTGCTACTAAATATGTATGTATTATCCGTACTGTAGCACAATGTTGTGGATTTGATGTTTTTAAGATGAAGGAGACGTGGACGAGGGAATCGAATCCGAAACGAGCATTTCGAAAAATGAAGATGTCGTGGGAAACGACGATGATTACGAAGAAAAAGAAGACGATGATTATGAAGAAGAATATGAAGAAAGTGGCGAAGAAGAAAATAATGAATATGAAGAAAATGATGAATATGAAGAAAATAATGAAGATGAAGAAATTAAAGAAAAGGGCGTAAGTGAAGCCGGCAAAGTCGTAAACGGCGAAACCAAACAAATCGACGAAGACAACACTGAGAAATGGGAGGAAAACCAAACTAAAACGAAGAAAGAAAACAACAAAGAAGAAAGGTATAACTATGAAGAAAATTCAACTACAACCGATGAAGCTGTCGCTCAAACTACTAATTATTTCAAAGAAGAAACAAACAATATTGAAGAAAATGAAAATACAGCAAGGGTTAATGAATCTATCGAAGAAACAACCGAAGACGCCAATAGCAATGAAGATACAAATAAAGGAACAAAGGACAATGAAGAAAATCCAACAGCAATCGATGAATCCATCGAACAAAACACTGAAGTCTACAATGAAGAAATAAACAGCAACGAAGAAACAAACAACAATGAAGAAAAGAAGAACGGCGAAGAAATAAACAACAATGAATACAATCCAACAACAATCGGCGAAGCCATCGAACTAACTACTAAACTAGACTACGAAGAAAACGAAGATCAAAAAAGTAATACCACAGGACACGAGTTTCAAATCGGAGAAGACGAAGTGTCTTCCGATGAAAAATGCGAAGATGGATTCGAATTCAATTCCGATAGGGATTGCACAGGTGCGTTTATGAACATTTTATCGGATTTTTCCAAATTTCTTCGTTTTGCAGATATAAACGAATGCGAAGATGAAGAGGTTGATTGTTCGGACGATTGTGAAAACACCGTAGGTAACGTAATTTGAAATTTTAAACTTGGACATCGTTTCGTAAATGATTTTTTTTATTTGTAGAACCGCCGTTTTTGCTAATTTAAATTTTTACAAAATGCACGTTGTAATAATTTGTTGTTTTTTTTTTTTAGGTCAGCGATACTCAGTAACGCAATAAATTGTATATTTTTTAGGCAGTTATCGGTGTACTTGTCCGAAAGGTTTCGAAATTTCTTCCTCCGATCCGACGTCGTGTCAAGATATCAACGAATGTTTGGACAATCCGTGCTCGCACGAATGCGTCAACGAAGCCGGAAGTTACCGATGCGAATGTCCCGAAAATTTCCAACTGAAGAACGATACCTGCTCTTCGACGAAATGCTCACATTCTCATGTTTTAATTGATGGATTTGTGACGTGCGTTTGCCCAGAAGGATTTTTCTTGCTAAACGACGGCGTAACTTGCGACGGTATGCAATTTTTTTGTTTATATTTTTGCACATACATAAACCGGTTTCGACCTTTAGGATCGTTAGTAACTCGGTTCTTACTGACTGCGCACTTTTATTTTCCCACTGAAATCAAATCAACATGTACGTTTGATAGGGATTTTAGACCACGTGACGATATAGCATCATCTTCAGGGAGTAGTACAAGATTTCTAGTTTGCCATTACTTTTTACCCAAACAATCTTTTATCTTCTGTTTCAGATGTCAACGAATGTGAAGATTCGAAATGTTCTCACAACTGCGAAAACACGATCGGCAGCTTTCGTTGTCTTTGCCCGGATGGTTATACGACGTCGTCCGATCCATTTTTATGCGAAGACGTCGATGAATGTTTGGAAAATCCGTGTTCACATACCTGCGTCAACGAATTGGGGAGTTACAGATGCGAATGTCCCGAAAATCACCATTTGACGAACGGCATTTGCGTAGAGATTTCTTGCTCGCATCGTCACACCATCAGCGACGGAAGAATCCAATGTGAGTGTCCGGATGGTCATATTTTGGGCGGCGACGGAAAGACTTGCGAAGACATCGACGAGTGCGCGGACCGCGTATTAAACAACTGCTCACAGCTTTGCTCCAATACAAATGGAAGTTACGAATGCGCCTGCCAACCAGGTTTTTTTCTGTTGGATAGTGCCGATTGCGTCGATGTTGATGAGTGCATAGACCGCGTATTAAACAACTGTTCCCAACTTTGCTCCAACACAAACGGTAGTTACGAATGCGCTTGCAAATCAGGTTTCGCAGTTAAGGACAATGGTGTGGACTGTATCGATGTTGATGAGTGCACGGACCGCGTATTAAATGACTGTTCCCAAATCTGCACAAATACCATAGGAAGTTATAAATGCGCTTGTAGCTCAGGTTTCAAGCTCGATGGTACGAACTGTGTCGACATAGACGAGTGCACGGACCGCGTATTAAACAATTGTTCCCAACTGTGTGTAAACATCATAGGCGGCTACGATTGCGCTTGCAAACCGGGTTTCAGGTTTGAAAACGTCGATTGTGTTGATATAGACGAATGTCTCTTGCACAACGATTTATCGTACGAGGGAGCCACATGCTCACAAATCTGTTCTAACTCGATCGGAAGCTTCGAATGCTCGTGTAAAAGCGGCTACGTAGCCAACGGTTACGGTTGCGACGACGTAAACGAATGCCTCGAAAACAACGGAAATTGCACCCATTTGTGCGCAAACACGGACGGCTCGCACGAATGTTTCTGTCCGGACGCTTTGGAATTATCCGTCGATAACCGGACGTGCGTGGTGATCGATCCTTGCCACGACAACGGCGGTTGTTCTCATTTTTGCAAAAACTCGGGCGGCGCGCCCCAATGCGGCTGCCCGGACGGTTACGAACTGTTTGAAAAATCGTGTTTTAAAATAAATCCGTGTAAAATCGACAACGGTGGCTGCTCGCACACTTGCGAGTTCGTTAACGACACCATCAGTTGTTTATGTCCCGATACGCATTTATTAAAAAATGAGACGCATTGCTTGGATCAGTGCGCGATCAATAACGGCGGTTGCTCGCATCGGTGTGAAATAATCGACGGTTATGTCGTTTGCTCCTGTAACGATCAGTTGGCTTTGATCAACGGGACACAATGCGATTTTTGCTCGAAAGAAAACGGCGGTTGTTCCCATATTTGCGAAAATATCGACGGCGAAGCCTTTTGTAGGTGTCCCGCCGGATACCGAGCTACAAATTCGACGCATTGCGTCCGAACGTGTTCGGACGACAACGGCGGTTGCTCGCACGTCTGCGTCGACGCAGACGGATCAATCCGATGCGAATGTCCGGAAAATTACGGACTGGTGGACAAAACGTGCGTCGAAATAGATCCGTGCAAGATCAACAACGGCGGTTGTTCGCACGGATGCTTCAGCGAAGGCTCGAACGTCACTTGTTTTTGTCCGGAAGGGCTCGTTATGATCGACTACGATTGCGTCCGGGAAAATCCGTGCCTGTACGATAACGGGGGATGCTCGCATGATTGTAATTTCGAAGGCGAGGTTATTTGTTCGTGTCCGAGCGATTACGTTCTCGTCGGGAAAAATTGTGTTTTTGATCTTTGTCGCATAGACAATGGGCAATGCTCACATATCTGTACAAACGTCAATGGAAGCATTCAATGTTCTTGTCCTCCTGACTATCGGTTGCAAGATCCCACAAATTGCGTCCCTGTTGATCCATGCTTGATCAACAACGGCGGTTGCACTCACATCTGTCTCAGTGAAGACAACCAAGCGATTTGTAAATGCCCCGATCGGTACGAAATGATCGACGATATTTGTGTTAAAATCAACCCTTGTTTGATAAACAACGGCGGTTGTTCTCACAACTGTACAAACGTCAAAGGCCGAGCGAAATGTTCCTGTCCGGTTGGCTTTAAACTACACGGTCGGATATGTCTTGATAGAAATCCGTGCGCAATTAAAAACGGCGGTTGTTCGCATCGTTGCAACTACGAAGGCGGGATCAAAACGTGTTCGTGTCCGTCTGGTTACATTTTGCGTCCCAATAAACGCATTTGCAAGGAAATAAACGAATGTCTGATCGAACGGGGAGGTTGCTCGCACTTTTGCAAAAATTTACCTGGGAGTTACACATGTACATGCCCGTTTGGACATCGTCTTGACGCCACCAAAAAAAATTGTATAGATTTTGACGAATGTTCCATAGACAACGGTCGATGCTCGCACGATTGCGTCAACACCGACGGATCCTATTACTGCGCTTGTCCCTCGGGGTACCAACTAGGAATTTCCAACAAAACGTGCGTGGACGTCGACGAATGTCACGTCGATAACGGCCCTTGCCAGCAGATTTGCGTCAACACGCCGGGAAGTTACGAATGTCGCTGTCGGTCCGGTTACGACTTGACGCTCGACAGCAAAACGTGCTTGAACCACAACTGCCCGATTTTGAAAGCGCCCGATAACGGCAACGTGCGATGTTTGGGCGTTCATCACGAAAGTGCGTCGGCACCGACGGGCGCCGAATGTCTAATTTGGTGCGACAAGGGTTATAAGTTGCGGGGCGAGGCGACGAAAATCTGCGATGAGACGGGACATTGGAAAAACGACGTCTCCTATTGCATACGTGAGTACGATTATTTTAAGATTGGTCGACGTTTCGTCAATTATGAGAAGGTAATAGGGCGGTAGAGCCTTCGAAAAAAGGCGGTAATAACTTTAGGGGATGGTCGGGCCACAATCAAATTTTAGGGCGTGGTCCGTTCACTTGATCTTGACCCTTGAAATAATTTAAACCGGAAAAATTTGTATGAGTAATAGGTAACAGTTGGTTAGCACACTGACATATTTTCGTCTCGCTCACTTAGAATTGCGCAACGCAACTACTTAACGCCAACCAATCAGGTTTGCATTAGCTCCTATTGACAGGCCTTCAGACCTTGGGCTTCGTCTAATCCATGTACAAAATTCTGTAAAACCCATCAACCAATCAAAAAAATACATTCTACTCAATACAGGTCATCTCAATTCGTGTTATTTTTAGTTTTTCTATCGCAAATGTTCGTCCTTTTTAGTTGTCTTACCGCTTGCTCCTTTGCGTCATATCAGTTTTAATCACGATAGATTAAATTATAAATTATGTAAACGATGTCGATTTTGTATGAAATGTTTTAGCCGATTCCTGTCCGCGATTGGTGCATCCAGAACACGGGAAATTGATACCGAGCGCCTGCACTTCCGGTAAAGCACTCCCGGGTGAAAAATGTAAAATTTACTGTCGTCGTGGTTATCGCCCGGCGCCGGAAACCCAAGAAGTCATCTGTCGACACGACCTACTTTGGAGTCCATCCGTCACGAAAGAACAGATGCGCCACGTTTGCATTCAAGGTTGAATTTTCCATTTTTTGTTCTTTATTCATCGAGTGAAAAAAATAGAAATTACAGATGTTCCTCGTCCGTTCATCCGTTGTCCAGGGGGCGGATACCTGAGCTTCACCTTACCTAGGGGACAAAAAACCATGACCGTCAAGATTCCCCGACCTGACTCGAACGTCGATTGGAGAAGGTAACACAAAAATTAAATATTTTTTAATAACGTTTTGCACAATTTTGTAACAGGTCCGTAATAAAAAAGTCTATACGCGTATCTTATAATTTAAATTTGATTTATTTTTTAAGGTACATATCTTCGCGACCCGCTTGGGGAATGCTCTTGGGAACGGTGCTCCCCGTCGGACGAACTCAGTTAATTTTTACCGCGCACAGTCCAGCCACGAATAATTCCGAGTCCTGCAGCCTCAACATCGACGTCATCGACACCGAATCTCCCAACATGAGCGATTGTCCCACGAACGTCAACGTTAAATTGAAAAGGGGGGACCACAGTCAGGCCGTTTATTGGACCGATCCCCAATTCAACGACAACGTGGGCGTGGTGGCCGTTTATAAGTCGAAAGTATGTATCGGTTTTATACTTCTTTTATGTAATTTATGACGTGTAGGAACCTGGAAGCACATTCGGACCGGGGATGCATCACATAAACTACGTTGCCAGTGACGAGGCTGGAAATCGAGCATATTGCCATTTTACGGTCAACGTCAAAGGTAATTACGTGTGAAGCGTGTAGCTTTTGTTCATGTTGTCGGTTGCAGATGCGGAATTGATCGAAGTAAGCCCCGGAATGTATAGGGCTGTTTTGGTGTGCCCCCATGGGATTCAGTATATGTCCAAATCGCCAGACAACTACGATGTGCGTAAATTTTACTATTAATATTGATAATTATTTATTGTTATTATTAGAACAATATAACAACGCAACAGGGTTGCCAGTGGAGACACATCAGAATCCGACATCCTGTCAATCAACAGCGATTCATGGTGCAGTCTCACAAGGTAAATCAGGCGGGTTCTTATAGGTCGAGTGGTGGTGGTAAATCAGCCTACTACAAAATAAAATATCGGCCGTTCGCTTGGTACAATCGATGTTGTTAGATGGAGTTGTCGAGCCGGTTGTACACACTGCCAAAAATTCTCTGGCTTGACGATGACTTCGGCCATACTTACGCATTATTCATTAACCTAACTTTAAATTAATTGTATTTAATTTTGTAAGATATAATTTAAATAATAAACGTCTGTGTGAGTAAATTTTTTATTTTTATTATATGCTTTGAAAATCACTCATACCAAGGATTGTGCTGCCTAATTTAATCATTTGCTACAAAGTGCGTCGTACATCTAACCTAAAATTTAATCCTTTATGACGTTAATGACGAAGGAACACGAAACGATTTGTTTAGTACGTGCCCGTACTCAACCAATGGTAACCGCAAATCGGAGTTGCTATGCCCAATCCGGTTCGGTCGTGTTTTCAATCGATGTTCGTCTTCGGTGGTTCGAATAACACGTCAACCGTTTCTTCATTGTCGTCTAGACGGAGCGTTTGCGATTTTGGACTTTTTATTTTTGGCTCCGGGTAATCTGAAATTTATTAGCTCATCACATTCAGGATAAACGGATTTGAATTGGTCAACAATTTCCAGCCAACGCGTTTGATAAAACGACATCTAGTGATCGTTATAATTAAAAACTGAGACTAATTTGGTATTATTAACATCGTCATCACATCGTCATCGCATCGTCACGAAAACTCAATTCTTAAGAAGTACATACTTACGTTCACATTTTCCTCGATTGTCACCGATCCAACTTCCGTCCAGTCCGCAAATCATTTTAAAAATTCCGACGTGGCGGTAACCACGCGGACAGACCAATTTGCAAAACGTGCCGGGACGATTGGTAACGCGCGTTCTTCCGCTTTTGGATTTCATCCGTACGCTCAGACCTTTCTCCCTCGAGCATTCGAGGAAACCGTGCCCCGGCGGAAACAAAGGTGGACAGGCAACGTGATCGGGAATCGCCGATGCAACCTCATCGTTTTGCACCACTTCATTTAAACAGCGATACGAACCGACGGTATTGAGACATCCGTCACCGCAAAATTTTCGAACCTCTTCGTCTTCGCACTCGTTCAAATCTGAAATGATTTTTTGCAGTAACGTTCACCTTGGAAGGGATTCGTTACCGTCGCAGGTTTTCCAATCGGAACTTAACTCCATCCCATCGGGACAGGTGCAATAGGCTCGTCCTAAAGTGTTGACGCAATCGTGCGAACAACCGGACAGTCCGTCCCGGCATTCGTCGATGTCTTCGCACGAATGTCGGTCTTTCGATAAACGGGTGCCTTTCAAACCGGCGCACGAGCAAACGTACGATCCGAACGTGTTCTTGCAAGAGTCTTGACACGGGCCGTGTCCGTTTCTCAAAAGACATTCGTTGACGTCCTCGCAGGATTTTTTGTTTTCGGACAATCGCAAACCGGACGGGCAAGCGCAATAAAACGAGCCGGGTGTGTTGTTGCAGATTTCTTTACAACCGCCGTTTGCGTGATTACATTCGTTTACATCTGGAATAAAACAAAACATTTTTTATTGTCTTTACAGTTCAAATATGATAACAAAAAATGCTTCCCCCACGTTGGGCGCCAAATTTTGTCCAATTACAGACATGACAATACAAAAATCTTGATATCCCCACGTTGGGCGCCACATTTTGTCATATACATCAACATGCAAAAAAATAACTTTTAAAGATTTGATTTCTGTTAGACTTTAGACGTTGGATTAATATTAGTTTGACTCTTTAGACTGGCCGATTAAATTCTGAATGGGATTTTATGATATAATTGATTGTAAATGTATTTATACAGGGTGTTCAAAGTTATCTGCGCACTATTGCTATCTTCGTTATTTTTGGAGCTACAGAGTCGATTAAATTAGCAAAGATACAGTGATTTTTCCGCTGATTACAATGCTTCACACAAAAAAACAATTGCACATCACATTTCAGAGCCAACTCAGATAATTAGATTTTCTGAAATGGAACATTCTGTATATTTATGTAGCAGTCGGTAGAAAATGAAATTTTGCACAAAATCTTCTTATACTACTATAACCCAGAAATGAAAAACAAAAGAGCTACGACGACATTAATACAGGTCACCGCACATGGGATAACTTCGTTATTAGAGAAGCTACAGTGTTGGTCAATACATCAAAAATGTGTAGT
>JAFFZR010024570.1:0-18434 GCA_018397195.1 Lethrus apterus | reverse complement strand
ATGTTTGACGATTTTGCTAAAGCAACTTGTTTTACGTAAACATTTTCATTTTATTTTAAATTTTAATTTTTTTCTAAGATTTTGTCAAACAAATCACCAAAACTATTATACCGTTAAATTCGAAAAAAAATTAACTTTCTAACGATGTCCCATTTAACCCATGTTCCCATTTAAAAAAAATCAAGTAGGCTTTGCATTTTGAAAACTTATGGAAAAATTTTTTTAAATGTAAAAAAAGTAGTTTTTATTGCGTCCTAAGTCTCTTTAAAATTTCAGGATTCTAGCTCAAATCGTTTTAGCACGACGGACCCGGTTCCATACATAATCGCAACCCTGTATATTACAGGAAAACTTTATGCATTTATGTTTTTACACTGAAATTTGTTGTTTAAAACACCATATGTATTATTAACGGTTTATTTAACATAAAGTATGGGTTACATTCTGTTCTTACCTAAAATACATCAATTCAATCGATAAAAAGAAACAAAATTCACCTATGGCTAATACTCTCACAGGTTTAAATAACAGTAGATTTTTAAATACGTGTTTTTAGTAGATGAACGCTAATAACAAGACTGTTCGTCTTGTATAATTTACAATATTTAAACGGATAGAGAAGCTTCGTTAGTTCTTAATTATAAATATAACACGGAATCAAAAAAATTGTTTACAGTAAAAATATTTTATACATTTGCTTCAGTTGTAATTCTTTGCTGAATACGACTGGAATGATATATTAACTTTACATTTAGTACTAGCTATCTTAAACTAAAATAATCACACCTTACAATTATTTAGGCTTAAAATGATTCACATTTTTTAAATTGTGTCCATATTTTAAATTATTGTTTTTTTTATAACAGTATGTACAGAACAAAACACTGGAAGTTAACAGATAGTAATCATGGTAAACTTTTACCAATTACATTTATTATTACCCAAGGTAAGAGAAAATATCATGAAATACGCCACACGTTTTATAAAAAAAAGCTGCCGCTCGTAGTCACCATTTCAATTCACCGGATTCTACACTATTTGACTAGCGTCTCGCGTTGTTAATTAAATATTATCATGATGGACGTTATATTTTTAAATTATTTTGCACAAAAGTGCTTCCAACACGATTCCATTTTCTTTGGCACTAAATATGACAAAATATATCTTCTTTTCCGCAATCCAATGAAAATACTTTCTTACTGCTTAACAACTGTACTTTTTAGTAAATATTAAGTGAAAATGAAATGACCATTTTCACTTTGCTATATGTTATTTTGAGCAAATTAAAAGTGATTTTGATTACATCCATTTTAATTTACACTTAATATCTCTCTTAAATACTGTGTTATTGCATTTTTTAAAAAAATTTTAAACTGGTGTTACTTTTTTAAATGAAATTTTTGGAGTGAAATAAGACGGAGTTCAGCCGCTGAATTTAGACAAAAATGGGTTGGTTTATGTCACCAAAAGCTCAGCTATAGCAGCTACAGATAGTGCTGCAGCAAATGCAAATCTTGGAGATGTACAAGCTCCAAGTCCAAGACCCATTGATAGATGAGACCAACCTGGAATTGGTGATGCTGAATTTTTTCCTCGTTGCATAGCTGCCGGATGTTCACCTAAAAAAATTTATGTAACAAAACTCAACAAATATGGATTATTCTATCCAATATCTTACCATTTAAAACGTGTAAAAGTACACTGGCTGAATCTAAATTTGATGGACTGCACGTATAATTTCCAGAATTTTCAGGTCTTGCGTGATAAATAACCAATGTACCGACCGTTGTATCTGTTCCAACTCTTTCCATGTCGATGTCCAAAATAGTTCGGTCATAATCTAGAACTCTTTCACCATCATGATACCAAAATATATAAGCTGGTTCCTCTAATGACTGGGTTATTACACACTTAAGACTGACAGTGCTTTCAGTTTTGACGTAGATGTCTGACTCACCAACGATCTCTATTTTAGGAACTGTAAAAGAAAGATGTGTTAAATTTTGTATTATTATATTATTTTATTAACAGACAGAGCTAAGATATTTGGCGCTCCTGTTCATAAGAAAATATACGGGAGGGGAATCGTTGAAGTGAAGTTTTACAAAAGTTTCAGAACTAGAAAAATATAATTACCAATAAATGATGAATTTTTTACGAAAAAGGAGTACGGATGGATGGAAAAAGGTTGTTGTATGGTTTGCGTTCGCTCCGTAAATTGAAATTATTGAAATTCAAGAAGTCAATTTTTAAAATTTGTAGTTGGATTGGCATGAGTTAGGTTCGCCCATAATTGACATTATTGAAATTCAAAAGGTCAGTTTTTAAAAGGGTTACGTTCGCTCCGTAATTGAATTTTAAAATTTATAATTCATGTTTGGGTTGCCATGGGTTACGTTCGCTTCGTAAATTGAAATTATTAAAATGCAAAATGTCAGTTATTAAAAATTTATAATTTATCGTTCGGTTCGGTTCGCTCCGTAATTGAAATTCATAGGGTAAAAAAAGTGTACAAAAGGAGCAAAAAAACAATACAAAAGAAGTATAAAGAGGTGTACAAAAGAAAATACACAATTCAAATAACCTAAAAGAACAATTGCCGCCCCAAAAAGTTGGCGCCACTGTCTATACTCCATTTAGCCCTGTGGTTAGGATGACTCTGATAACAGAGACCTCACAATGGTTATGAGAGACGGAAAAGGACTGTTTTAAGTGATATAAAAACCCAACTATGGATGTTAAAAAATGGAACTGCAGAAAACAAAAAAAGAAAGAAAATATTATTTTTTATTGGTAGCTTCTTCAAGAATAAAAAGATACTTAAGTACATTAGAATTTTTACAGATTTACGTTTCATACATATTTTGAAGTCATCTATAAATTGAGAAACTTACCGACGACGTTGAGAGTTATGAAATGGCTCATTTTAGGTTCGGTGCTAACTTGGCATTCATACTGTCCAGCATCTCTAGCTTGAACATATTTGACCTGAAGTGTCCACGTATCTGTTGGTTCAACTAAAAAAGCTTGAAAGCGATCATCAGCAATAAAAGTGAATCTATCCACTGTTAGAATATGAGCATCTCTTCTCCTAATCCACGACACTGATTTATTTCCAAGCTGTTTAACTTTGCATGGGAGGTAAGCATGTGTACCCAATTGTGTTGTTATGTTGGTAGTCGTTGTGGGGTCGAAGTAGGGTCCGGTGTACAACCCAGTAAATCTTTTTACTGTATGGGCTGCTTCTCCACCAGAAAAAACTGAAAAAGAAAAACGCAATTAGTGTTTTGTAAAATAATTCAACTTATAAAATACAAATTTAAAATTTTTTTATTTAATGCTAGTGATATTTTCTCTCAATATCAAAATTTGTTGCAATTCACTTAGAGTAAATTACGTCATATGATCGATTCGATTTAGTTTCAAAGTTTTCAGAATCAATGATACATTATTAAGTTGTTTTAGGTAGTAGTTGTAACAGTTTGCAAAAGGGGCCAGAGTGTGCAGTTCTAAATTTTCCCACACCACCATTTCTGAATTGTGAATTATTCTCGCCTCTCAGAAACATAACGCGTAGAAAGTGTTTTGCTAGAGTCGTTTATGTGATATAATTCCGCTGCCGAGATTTTGCCGGTTATTTATGTGCAATATAGGGCTGATTATACTTTATATACCACTGTTTCATGAGTGAATTTCTTTTACTACGAATTAAAAATGTTTACGGAAAAATTAACCCAAAGAAACGATGATTTATTTTCCTTTAAAGTTGAACAAAAGACAGAAATTTATTATGTGAAATACAAAAGATATAAATGTTTGTTAGTCATGATCATGAAGCTAACGTGCAGTTGTGCGTGTTTGTTTTGATAACTTTCGCTAATGGTTGCTCACCTTCAACTTATTGTCCATATCTTTATATCTTCAAGTGAAATATGTGTTGATATATATGTTGCGTGATTATATTGTTAGCTTTAAACCAATAATTACTGTATTTAACAACGTAACATTTCTGATAATATCTTTAAAATAAATTATTAATAGATTTAAACGATAGCGTCAATTATATCTTCTTCGTGTTTAGTAATTTATCTTCCTTGTATGTATTTGTATACATAAAAGTTTTATTTCCATTTTTTTTTGATTCCTCGATTCCATTTTTTGTTTACTTACACTTCTTCTCAATATTAAAATACTCAAAACCAAGTATTATTTTTATGAAGGTTTTTATTTTAATTATAATTTCTAAATTCTTATGTGCGATTCGCGATCAGATCAATAATAGTTTAGACAGCAATTATGTAGGAAATAAAGAAAGACAAAAATGTATTAAGTTCTTTGTTTGAATATTTATCTATATGTGTTTTTATCTTGGCTCTTTGTAAATTATTTCAAATTATTAAAAAATCCAACAACAGTTGTATTTTGCAAGATGTAGATTATACCAAATTACTTATTTCTCACATAAATAATTGTTAAGTAAAATTTTTATGAATATTAAACAGTTTCAAATTACGTTCTTAAAACAGTGTATTGTGGGAAATATTAAGATGAAACAATGAATTGTTTTGAAGAAATTACATTCTGCTTTCTTGGAAAATATTTGTGTTTGTCTCATAAATTTATTATACATTTTTACTCGTAGATGCTTATAGAAATAAAAGTATTTATTTTTTGCACGTGATCAAAGGAATATATATGTATTAAGCTTTGAAGAAACTAATAATATTTGAAAAGAAATGTGAATTTCATTTCTTTAAGTGCCATGGGAAATTTTACGAAATATCAATTCTAAAAATAAGAATGTGTACATATAAGAATTCTGATTTCTAGTTTCTTTGATATGAATTTCCTTAGAGATTTGTCTTTTTATTGATATTTGACGGCATAAACAATTTTTAAACTGATTTTAGAGTAAATAACATTATATACATTAAATTAAATTAACTTGGATACATTATTAAATACAACTGGGTTTGTAGAAAATGTATAACCCTAAAATACGACCTTATTTCCTAAACAACGTCTTAACGCCATGTTTACTTGTAACACGGAATATATGGCTGAAGTTATTTCTACTCTAAATATAAGGGATGAAATTAATTTGTTTCCAATAACGCTATCTGCACCAACTTTAACCATAATGGTATCAACATTTCGTATACAACAATATTATTGGTCGAAATAAAATTTCCATTTTATTCTTTTGTCAATTTATTTCTAAATTATGACGTGAAAAAAGAAAATAGCATTAAAAATATCTCGTATGTTAAAAGTTGATTTGTAGGGGTTTAAAAAGATTGTAAATAACATTCGCGCTACGGATAGGATGAATCCTGGAAAGTTAATAAAATTTTAGTTCTAACAAAACATGGACAGCAAGATATAAGAGACCAGAATAATGTAGGGACACCCTTATATTAAATTCTTTTATGTTTCTTTGTTGTTTCAACTTTTAAAAACTTTTTACATAACTCCCAGCAACTGAGTACACAAAATAGATTAATAAAGTATTGTACAATGTCCTATTCAACTAGCATTTTACAGACGTCGCTTTATATTCAACCAAATAAAAAACTTTTTCTTAAAAGAAAATTTGTTCTATACGCTTAAATATTGGTTAAAAATATGATTCAAAATGGAGGCAGTTTTTGTTTTAAAGTATATATGCTTTATTTACATGATTTTTATGTAAATTATATACAAAAGTTTCTAGAGTCGAAGGCGTTTTTTGTGATGTGTGGCTAAAGTGCGGTAAAAGCTCTAAAAAATTGGATCAATACTTTCTTTCCTATTTGCAAAAAGTACGGTGAGTCACTGGCAGTTAAACTTCCTGCATAAAGTTTGATAATGGATGAAACAACTGAATTAATTCAATTGTAAATGAAATTCATTTACTCAGTACATACTTCACAGATTTGATTGAGAACTGTTCACTATTGACCAAGTACCCATCTGGCTAATATGAATTCTATTTTACATCAATTTGAATTTATTAACTTTATATTACGTAATATATTAGTAATAATCGAGAAACCTAATTAATATATACTTTTATAATACTTTATTAAAACATATTTTCTATTTTTGATTTATTGATTCTAGAGTTTACTTTTTTTTGTGAAATTATTGAAAAAATAAGAAGAATCTTCCACATTCATTTTATCCGAGTGTTTTTATTTATTGGATCTTAATTTATATACAAATTCGAAATACGGAGTTATTAATTTATTATTTCGAATTTTATTCTTTTATTTTCGGTAGTAAATTTTGCAACATTTGTAAGATTTTTACTTTTTATTTAAAAATGAATCAGAAATTTAATTCGTCTTCCAAGTTTTTACCAATTTAAGACAAAAATAATTTAAAATCCGTAAAAGAGAGGGACGAAAAAACTGAAAAATGTAGGTGTAGAAAAAACAGTAAAAGGAAACAGTAGTAGAAGGAATAAATATTGAATGGAGAAAGGCGCGATGGTGTACATTTAGAAGATGGGAGTTGGAATAAATACTTGGCTGGAAGAAGATGTAAGACTAAATGGAAAGTCTAGACTGTCAACAAAAGTATGTCCTGTCAGAAATTTAAATCTTCACTAAGGAAATTATATTTTAAAAATCAATAATTAACTTGCGCTAATTGTTAATGATAATGTTATGCTTATCTCATTGTTTTTTTTGTTAATCAAATTTCAACTAAAACTTATGTCGGTGGAAACTTTCTGTAATTTTTGTGTAAAGTAATTGCACAGTAATGGAAATATTGCTTATGGTACTAACAACCACCTGCTGGTGAGCTTTATTTCCAGTTGATGAAGAAAGGAATTAAATACATTCCAGATGCTTGCAGTAAAAGTGGTATATTCAAATTAATTAAGGTTTAGAAGCAAACAATTATTTTAATAAAATAATATATCGAGAGGGGAAAATTGATTTTATGTAAATATTATTTGGATGTGTTCTTGCAAGTTTGCAAATAATTATTTAAACAACGGTAATTCACAATCCCATTGTGGTTTCCGCAATACTAAATTTTCAGCGATTAAACATATTTACGATTATACGATAATAGCTCAATGACATTGGACCAATTATGTAATTTATAAATACTAAAAACATCTGCAGCCATTTTCCATTAGCGTGATTTAAACGTTTAGTCAATTTCTTTTGTGCGCCATTTGAATTTTGTACACTATCTTTAATAAATTTAAAGCTTGAATGTCACCCTTGCGTAAATGAAAATATTTCCTGACTTAACAAAAATCAATAACAGAAACGTATTCGAAAAGAGAAATGAAATGCTGCTGCATGCGGCACTTTTCCAGAAACGTACACCATTATTTCATTTGCACAAATATTTCGTCTTTTTTATTTATTTTTCTTCATAACTTTGCACGTTATAAATGGGGAAGTTGTAAAATTTAAATTGAGATATATTTTTCCTAAGAAATAAACTATTTATGAGTTGTTACTGACGCAAAGAAAACATAAACTTTTCCACATGGGTACATTTTCAATAAAATATTTTAAAATAAAATCCAATTGTAATTTACAATCAAAAAAATCGTATCAACATAGTTGTTACAAATTGTCCTACCTTCTGTATTACCCATGCAATTATCCTTTCTTACCCTTCATAGTCTGGCTCCTTTCCAAACACAATTCCTGATATTTTTATATATTTTTTTATATTTTTATATCTTGAATTCCTCATTATTTCATCCATGTTCATTACTGATTCCATGTTCATTACTGATTATTAATAAGAAACCACTGAGCCTCCTGAATGGTTGAATGAAAAGAGGAAATGGCTTGTCTATCGAACCATATGTTAATAATGATTTTAATTTCTTGGTATTTCTTGAGCGCCTTGTTTTTCATTGTCAGGTCTTGTCCATATCCCTATCATAACCCTTATTGAACTACTTGATTTTTCTTTATTCCCATGTTTTGTGTTATCTTTTCTTTGAAGGCTCCCACAAAACACTCTTTCTAATTGCATTAGTTCAGATTTTTTCGTTCTTTAATTTATTTGTTTCAAATTCTTACGAAGAATATGGGAAACGTTGATATTGAAAATTATATACCCGAGACGAGTGTTGAATACATTGTATATTGCACATAAAACCTATTATCCATCCTCTAAAATGCAATGTTATATATTAGCCCATAAAAAGGGGAATGGAAACGTGGGTTCCAGGTTATGCCCCTTAGCTATTTCCATATTTCTAATGAAGAAGAAAAAGAAAGTATAATCGTAAAATGTTGTGGAATGTGACTTCGCAATATATGAACTTTACAATGAACATTAAAATAGCCATGAAATCTAAATTTTAATATATCCGTATGGATTAATTTCTTATGTCATTTCATAAATTTTAGTAATATTATTATTTTGATTTTTCCAATTACATTTTAGTGCATCTGCTGTCAGGTATTATTTCCATTATATCTTTCAATTTATGATGTTCAATATTGAACTAAAGTTTTGCTTTGCAAACTACGTGTCTTCGGAAAAGAATTTCTTTTCTTACTAAACGACGTAAATATTGAAGTATTCGCCATTCGCAATATTAAATGCAAGTTACGAACGTAGTTCACTTGCAATAATGATAATCTCTCCGCCGATTTTTATATCCAACCTTAAAGATGTACTAAAATGTATTGCTTTTGATATGTTTGCACATATTACAGTAGGTATGTTTGAAAATTTTGCGTGTGGTTTTATATTTATTTTGTTGTATTAAAATTTAATTATAATATTAACAATTAGGTAATGAAGCAGTTTTAGTTGGTATACATTTATATCAATACATTATAGGGATCCTAGAATTACTATATAACCAACTATAATTAAAATTTTAATTGCACGTTTTTATGAAAAGCAAATCAATTCGTTACTAATTGCAAAAATGAATATATAAATAAAACGAAAATTGCGCTCAATAATAAACATACATTTTATATGAAAAAATTGTTAATTTTGCAAAAATATAAATTGCTTTAAATCATTAATTATATATGGTTTATAATTGGCATAATTAATAAATGAAATAATTTGAATATTGTAAATAATATCAAACTTAGACAGCTAATATTTTGAGTAATTTAATTCAATTAATTAAATTAAACAACTGTTTCAACCTTTCAATAGTAATTAAAGCATTTATCCTGCGATAAATTAGTATTTGTATATTATGTTAGAACCGAATCGCCCCACTTTTTATGACTGAAATAAAAAACATTTTAATTGAATTTTTGCTAATAACATGAAAAGCGATTGTTATCGATACCTTTGAATAAAATGCTCTCGTATTTTTTTGTTCGGGGATGAATAAAGTAAATTGGTGACAATGAGAAAAATCGAACAAATAGACTTTACACCGCTAGATCGACGCTGAAGGACGCAATTGCAAATTGCACTGGATTTTCGTAATCAGACGCTCGATTTACGTGTGTGAAGTCTCTTTTTGATAGTACATACGTGAGGGCTTTAAAGCACCGTAACAAAATGTTACGTTCATTAAATGACACCATATTTACATTTGTATACATATAATATTAAATTGGCATGCCCTGTAATATTTACTTTATTTTTAAGTGAAAATAAACGAATAATAAGGAATACTTTAAGAATTCTGTAATTTCTTTAATCAAAATTGTGTAAATCATAAACAATGGGTAAATGCTTTTCCAAAATATTTTAATATTAAATTTGCTATTACAGCAAATATCGAGGATTTCTCGGTAGTGCCATAAATTTAAGGATAGAATTTGTTATTTTATTAAAAGCAAGAATTATTGCTTTCACAAATTCGTTTAAGAGGATAAATTTCAACGTTATGTATTCGTTTATCTTTCCTACATCGATAATTTGTTCTGTTAATAAAACACTTGATTGTGAAGGGAAATTGTTAGGAAAAGATTTATAAATTTTTCGTCGATGTGAATTTTTGTTGTGTCAGTAATATGCATAAAAATTTAAATAAAACATAGGCCACATGAGCAACAGATATCTTTAACTTTATATATAGCGACGTATTCCCCAGGGTGAATACAAAATTCACGGCCCCTCACTTCGAATAAGGCTTTGTATTTATATCCCCAATGCCCTCCAATAAAAACTCCATATGAATGGATAGCATATTTTAGAATTTTGTTTTTCATAAAAGGTAAACCTACCTATATAATAAAATATTATGTAATCTACATAACGAAAATATTCAATTTATCTTAATTTAAATGATTAAATAGAAAGATATTTGTAAGTAGTAAATCGTGAAGTTATTTTTCTTTTATTGTGATAATACCCGGCGCCTCCACCAAAATAAATATTTGACTGAGATTATTATTCAGTTGTGTAGATGCAGGTGGTAACATGTTCAAGCTATCGGACATGATTCATTCTTGGGATCCACAATGTGAGACGGAAATTTATTACATTCTTCCGTTTGAAATGCCATAATCATAAGAAATGTTTGCATGCAGAACGTGGTTCAACGACGTAGTGTTTCAATAAATGCTTTCAGCGTAGTCTTGTCTCAAGGGAGACAATATTTGTATCTTGCTTTATATATATGTTTATGCGGAGCTGGTAAAATGGCTCGTCAAGATGATTTATTTAAGAGTATTGCAAGATGCGCGGTTCTAAAGCAACAGGGTGTGATGTTACATTCCATTGAACATTTCAAATAATCATTCAAACTTTCATTATAAACATTAATTATTTCATTAAAAAGTATATTGTATGAAGCAAGTTTTCTCCAAAAACTAAATACCATTTACGTCTAATGCATATTAATGTCATCATAACTATTGTTAACTTTGTTGTGAAATTAATTAATTAACTACCATTTAAATTTGTTGGAAAATGGACTTGAATAAACGATAGGTATATTTTAAGAAAATTATCATAATTAATGAAATATTATGATCAAAATAAAGAAAACTTTTCGTCGTCCATTCATGCGGTGTAGATAAATTAGTCCACAAAATGACCTTAGAGTAGAATTACAATTACTGCATAATTTAAAGCTGAGTCGTGTTACAAATATGATCCGGGAGCGAAATACGTGATCTGTCCAGAGGCAATCTGAATACAATTATAGACCAACCAGTGCTCCTATTTATTGTAATGACACCAGTGTGTTTTAATGAACATTAAAATAATTGGCCAATATGGAAAAAATTAAACGTTTATTGGTTTCAGTTATCGATATGAACAATGATGAGATTGAACAATGAATAATTGATTTAACTCAATGGATACATGCATTTTAATAGTAGAAACTAGGTTTCTAGTCAGTGGATTAAAAAGATTAAGGTACCACAGTAATCAATAATAACTGATCGAACCCAGATCAGTCAAAACCAAGATATGATCAGCCAGTTGTTGCCAAAAATAACGAGGAACGAACACAACCTCTAGGTTGATTCTTCATTTCAGGTAACACCCCAACATTCGGGCTAAATAAAGTTAACAACAGAAACAAGTCTAAGTCCTGTCGATGATTAATATAAAAAGTTTGAATTCAATTAAGGGATTTCCCAGTCAATTATTCATATTTAAAAATGCTCTTCTTTGTTAGAAAAAATGTCTTTTAAGTAAGTGAGTGTCAATAATTTGTAACAAAATTAAACTTTGTAAAAAAAATGAATCTAATTAAACATTTCGTTTGGTTTTATTAAGAATAAGAAAGTCGAGACGAAGGGGTGTCAGTATAATTATGAGCAGGACAAAATGAAATCTGGGTAGCACTCCGCAGCACAAAATTTCTCGGGAATTACTAATAAAAAGTGATTAATATATCTAATTAACTCGCTGAACTGGCGTGACGCAACTTCAAACTACAACAATTCATTTTAAGTCTAAGAATGAAAACTTTTGCGGTAGAACTAACGAGGCTTGAAATGAGTGTAATTTAAATAAACTAACCAACACTAAGTTTTGTTTCCTCGTGAGTTCGAAGCCCTTCGGGATGTAATACAGTTGATTTTAAGAATTTTGTTATAAGGTTACCATCACTAAGCGATTAAGCTTGGATTTTATACGCCTTAACGCCAAATCCAAATTACATTCCAACGGAAAAACAAATCCCATCAAGAATTGTGACCTGCGGCCAACCACAATTCAACATTATTTTCAGAATATTATTTCATTCTTCTAGAAAATTTATCATAACTATTCTATCAAATGAATAATTTTTTTTCAAAGTATTTCAATTTTTTTACATAAATAAATATTTTGAGCTTTTGTATGTACCAACTGTTTATATTTAATTTGAATTTCTTGCTTTAATATTGAGAGTTTAATACAGTGAAAAGCGTGTGAAATTAATTTTATTGATTTTTAACAAATTGAAAATATAAATTAGAGGAAACCATACAACGTGCATTATACCAAGATTCGAGAATATTTCAAGATCTAATGCAAAGTTTAATAACCTTTTAGCAATTATAAAATTTAATTAATATTTGGTTACGACCAATTATTTTTCTAAATATAGATACTGATGAGAAGTAAGGCAATAGTAACTAATACAGCAAAATTTAGAAAAATAAAGAAAAACATAGAAAAAAAATTGTTCAATTCACGCTCGTTTATTTATTTTTTGGTAATTTTGTCTTTTTGTGTATCGTGTGGATACTTTTCGTAGTAGAAGCTTTGTTTTTCTTTTTCGATGCATTTGGGGAACAATGTTCGTTGTTTTAAATTAATTTACATATATTTTTCATTGATATTAATAAAACATTTCTTTTTGTTAATTTTAGTATTGTTGAAATAATTTAAATAATTCATTTTCATGGTCCGTTTAGTCACAAAGGGGATCTTAAATTATGTTCGAAAACTTAGAAAAAAGTTTTGCGATTTTAAGATACGGCATATTTCATTTGCACGGACACCTCGTGCTTTATAAAAATGAGACATCGGCCGGATTACCGGATTTTATGAAGTGAGAATCTGAGAATTGGTTTTTATTAATTTTGCCGGCTGTGCACTTTTTATTTTGATTTATTGGGTTCGTCTTGTTTTTTCCACTTCAAGAAACGTTATTGACAATTAGGCACGGTTCACACAAAAGCTTGTATTATGCAACAAACAACATGGAAACGGTAGAATAAACAAGAAAATAAAATTTATCGGGTTGGTTCGGAGCCAACGCCCCAAATAAACGGATAACGTGACTTACAATAAAATAAAATAGCGTACACTGTAATATCTTTATATATCAATTTTACCTAATTTCTTCAATTATTACTTTTTTTTCGATAGTAAAGCACCACGAATTCCGAAAATATTTTTTTAAATCGTAAATCACAATAAAAAATAAAACGTAAAACGTTTTTTGTGTTTTTTTTGGCGTCGATGCCTCTAAGGTCAATTTGTTGGTCTAGATTTAGCCGTTAATCTAGTCCTGTAATCGAGGCTAATTAGTTTTGTGCTTGTTTTGAAGACACTAGTGTAATGGATGTCGCAGCTTACATTCGTATCGGGATCAAGAGTGCGAGACTGAAATGTCCCAGTGGGCTTCCTTAAGCATATAAACCTCGCAGATATTACATAGGACGCAAAGTGAACTATTACAAGACACAATCACCGTAAAGGTGAAACTCTTGACAGCAAAATATTAATGCTCAAGCAAAATTAATTTATAGTTGTGTTAAAATGGTTTTCGTCGGGGTTGATATTTTGAGACAAGTAGATTTAATTATACAGGGGCACCTTTAAGATTTTAATTAAGAGTAAAAATTCTAATTAAATTTCATCTATACACAAATTCCTTGAAAACATTTAATTGAATTTTATTACGTTACCAAAACGTAATAGACAACAACGAATCACATAAACAGAAAATAAAATCAACTTTAACCTTATATAGGTTGGTGGAAATTTTCATGTATAGTTAATAATAGAGCCATTGTTAACTAACTATGATACGAACGGTAAAATTATTTTTACATATGAATTTATTTTCAATTTATTACACAAATATTTGGTTGAAATGAAATATTTATAAATTAAATAGTCAGAGAATACTGAGTTATTTGAGACAAATTAAGAAAAAATTGGAAAATTGATATATGCGACTTATTACAATGTTTTTAAAGTAGATGCTGTGAAAAGGTTCAATATTATTTATTACTGTAATTAATAATAACAAATAGCTTAAAGCGTGGTGAAATTGGTTTCCTAGATCTGTAACTGATAAATTTAAAAAATACATAAAAGAATAATTCAATAATGCAATTGTCTTGAAGAGGGATTTTAAAATTTGATTTTTTTTTATCGAAAATATTTTATAATTTTCTCATTTTATATTTAGATCTTTTATCTTATATTGTATTTAAAGATAATAATTATGTCCTTGTTTTAATTTGAACGATGCTGGAGTTTCTTTGAATTTATACTGTAGGACATTTTATGAAAATTTCTTCTTTGACAATGATTCTTGAACATTCTATTTATATTGTGTTATTAAAATTTTATTATGATTTATTAGTTCTATTGAAAATACGAGAACTTAGAGTCAAGTATGCAGACTTTAATATCGTTTAGATCCAGAATATGTTATATTCAATTTCAGTTTGAGGAGTATGTCATAAATTCCTATGAAATTTTATTGTTATGAATAAAATTGTGTTCAATTTGATTTTTTTGAAAATGATTGCGATTTAAACTGTTTAATTTAAATGATTTTTTGTACATTTTATTGCAGTAATAAAGGAATGTTAAGTGAAAGATGACGATACCGACATTTATCGATTAAATCCCATTATGAATTGAATGATGTAATCTATCAAGGGTTGTTGATCATCAAACATATATCCTTTCAATCATTTTATTTGTTCGATATATCAAAGTTGGTGTACAATTTACGTTCTTGAAATATAGAATGATGTGTCCTTCGATTGTCGTGCAAAATTTATGGAACCTGCATGTAAAATACAATAAAATATTAAATTTGTCAACACATATACAAGTGTAGAAGAATTTCTCTTATAGTGAATGTTCTTGCTTATTTTTGCAGCAGATTTTTTTTTAAATCTTCACATATTCAAACTTGTTACAAATCGGTTTTAGGATGAATATAAATCAAGGCCCTGTGACATAAAATCGACAACTCGTTTGTTTCGTTTGTTCTACTTTTATAATTTTTTACGCAAACAACAAACAATTTGATTCATTTTATTCATATACATTTTTGGTTTTACAACTATTTTTGGTTGACTAGTTTATATTTCATCTTACATGTATATACATAGGTGTAAATTGCACAAAGTAATAAAAATAAGAATTATTTAACTTTATGCTGAAAGTTATAGTTCACTGCACACGTTCTATACATTTGGTAAATTTATTTGTATCCATCTGTTTACATCACACCCAGCAAGTCGAAATTCATGAAATTGCGCCAAATCTAGTTTTAAAATAGGTATTACAGTGGTTTCGTGAAAGATCTTAAATTCAAAGGATAATAGGATTTATTAGTAGACCATCACATTACGTATCATTACTTTTTTTTTTAAACTTGATTAACCAGAAAGGGTTGTTTAGTTCAATATTGATTCATCGAATTTATTTAAACAATGCTTTCAATTGTTTCTTTATGATGAGAAGAGGTTATTTATGATCGTAGGTTTCTGCAGCCGTTGTTCACTGAAATAAATTCTTGGCTATTGGGATGTAGTCAATTAGATGAGAAAATTACCATTCGTGTCTTTAAAGAATTAATTGCATGTTTTAATCATAAATGTTAACAAACAACAATGAATGTGGTTAAATATTCCGACTTATTTAAAACAATTATATATTGGATATTATTGTTTAATGTAAACAATTTGAATTTGTTCGATCCCAAGACTATTGTTATAAGTGTACGTAGTTAAGTTTCAAGTGAAAGGGTCAATGATGATCGTTTTAGGTTCAGGATAGGGATTTAAACTATTACCTGCGGGTATAAGCCATCTAGCTGCCATGTAAAGCAAACGTTTGTTTATGGGATCAACAAATATTAGAATTTCTGCTGTGATCATCAGCTTTGTCTTTAAGTTTGTGTTGCGTGATATATCTGGATACTAATAAATTCCATGTTTATAATGTTAAACATATACATTTTCTGGATTGCTGACCCGTGAATTATTTACTTGTTATTAATGTTAATTTTAAGAACTTTTTTTTTCATTTCGTTTACATTCACGAAAAGTGGCAGTTTCAAATCAGTTTATCCTTCACCTTATGACATATTAATGATATTGACGCCATATCAATGTTGATATTTATTTTTTCAAAATGCAAATAAAAAATAATGAAATGATATTGAATGTGGCTTCTTGCAGTTGTTAATAGCGTATAAATAATATCAAATGTAAAAAAAACAACTTAATATTTTGTAATTTCAACATAGACATTATTCCAGTACATATTTATTTACAGTACAATTAATAGTTTAATTATTTTTTAATGTATCCGTATTGATAGAAATGATTTGTCGAACCGTAAATCGCAAATGTTTACATGAACGTCGTTTTTTTGATGAAACCTAAAATAAACATAGATCCCGAAATTCACGATTATAGCGAAATGGACTTCTTTTAAGTAAATAATGATTGATAAAATTCACAATTCTTGGCCCTTGATGTAAATAACAAAGAGTAGCAGAAGGTTTACTCAGGTTTAGCTCGTAGTATATTGAAGCTTGCCTAAGTAGTGGTTTATTTCAGTATTTATTAGTAACTCTTGCGAGTTTTTGCATAAAACAGATCATTAATAAACCTGGATTTGGCGTCCTTCTATTGTATTCATCTATGCTGGTGTCGCGATTATCCCAACTTACTACTAGATCTTGTCGGTCCCATTTAGAACTACACGTTAAAGGCGGGACAATTCGCCTTCCACTGCGCAAACCTCATGTCTCGTATACCTATATTCAGGAAATATTTGAACTTATTTTAATTATTCAATATTCCTATTTAATTTTATATATTGGTACATTTTAACATTTTTAGCAATTATTTTGTTTTATTTGAAATCAATTCAAAGATATCGAAAAAAGTTTTGATATTGCAACGTGGCTAAAAACTTCTCGTATCTATAAAAACTAAATCGGAAAAGTATAAATCAAAGAGACGAAGAAAATTAATTTCCAAATGTAAGAAAATATTTTCCTTTACGAAATATTAATATTACTTAAAAGAGTTTTTGCAAAGTGAGTTTGAGACATTTAAATTATATGTTCAATAAATTGATGACGGTAATTTATGTTAATTACTATCACGTGTACCTTATTATTCCCAAGTGACCAAATGTGCAATCAAGGTTTATTAAACCCTTGTCATCAATTCAGTTTGAATCTCAGTAGTCGTAAACTAAAGGACGTTTTCAGATTGTAATGACGAGGCATTGAGAAGTCATCTAGTGTCGATTAGATCCTTTGTATCATTTGGTATTCAACGCATTGCCCACTGCCTCAGTATATTAGAGACAATTATTCGACAGTTTACTTTTTATTACTTTTAAATTATAATTTAATACAAAAAATGTTACTAGCAATCATAACTACTTATTTTACGTATTAATTAAACTAAAATTTATGATTTTTTATAAATAATTAATAGTGTCAAATTCTTGGTTGATTATAATACTTATCTTTTTTTTTAAATAAATAATTAAAATAATAAGGCTTCTCCAAACGTCAATTGAAATCAGTTGCGAGCATGAACAGCATCCTTTATAGGTTTTCTAATTGCATTTAATTTGTTTTTTACCGTCTTCCAGTGCAATTTGCAAATTACAAATTTCGGAGTAATAAATGGGTTATTTAAAGGTTTAATTTAACTTAAACAGCATGAAAATTAAAAAAAAAAAAAAATTAGTATTTTGTTAGTATGAATTTGTTCTAAATTACTTCACAAATATGGTCACAAACGTCCAACTTTTCTGTCTGTGACCTCTGTTACCACACTGACACGAAAAAACTTAATCACAGAAATGTCAATTCTACGCCTTTTAATCGAAAATTACGAGCAAAGTTTCTCTCTGAACCGAGCTAATACGAGTACAAGAACCTAATCCTATTTCGATTTTCCTCATTTGAAGTTATGTAGAAATAAGATTCCTTATTGAAGCAAATATAAACATTTTATTTATTAATGTTTTGTAAAATATGAATTTTAGTAAATAGGTCACGAATATTCGGGTGTCCCCGAAAAGTCTGTACAAAAAATAACACATATTCCTGAGGCCAAAATAGGACGATTTAGCCCAACTTACCTCTATTCAAAGTTGCTTCGTTTAGCCGCTAGAGGGATGCAAATGTCCTGAAAAGAAATCGTTTTTTCGAGAAAACTTTCTAACGCTTATCGCGATTGGGACCAAATTTGGTATGTGGATTTGTACTAAAAGAAAGCATTATTTGACATGTTATTTTCTCTTCTGCGTGT
>JAFFZR010024569.1:0-18942 GCA_018397195.1 Lethrus apterus | reverse complement strand
AAATTTAATTGTCTACCAATTTGAATAAGCCACATATGTAGTTAAAATGAATAATTTTTAAATGTTTATTTAAAACAAATCTGATAAACTACGAACTAATAAATAGAATATGCTGTAAATAAGTAGATACACCAAACTTTACATTTCAAAGTTTTATAATATTCACACATTAAAGAGAAATACAAAATGTCACATTTTTAATAGGAGTTACCTATAGTTCTGTTCCGTTTTGTATATTCTAAAACGAGATTTACTTTTATTTTCTTATTTTCCAAATATTTTTTCCGTTCACATTAATATATTATTTAGTTTATAATAAATAAAATTACGTTCCAATCTTATTCTATTATCTAGTTTTTTGTGGAAAGAATGACAGAATACGGTAATTGGGATATAATGAAAATGCCATGAAACTTCCATACTTTAATTGACGATGAAACTCAAGAAAGCAGTAATATTACATACAAAATATGGCATTTCGTGATCTCTCTATTTAATGTGTGAATATTATATGTAATATTATAATACTTTGAAATGTAAAGCTTATTTACAGCATATTCTACTTATTAGTTCGTAGTTTATCAGCTTAAAAAAACATTTAAAAATTACTTTTATGGTTCTCAGGAGGGATGACAATGTACGAAAATTATAAAATACATCAATATCTCGAAAATTATTAATTTTAACTACATATGTTGCTTATTCAANTTAATGTGTGAATATTATATGTAATATTATAATACTTTGAAATGTAAATCTTGGTGTATCTTCTTATTTACAGCATATTCTACTTATTAGTTCGTAGTTTATCAGCTTAAAAAAACATTTAAAAATTACTTTTATGGTTCTCAGGAGGGATGACAATGTACGAAAATTAAAAAATACCTCAATATCTCGAAAATTATTAATTTTAACTACATATGTTGCTTATTCAAATTAATAGACAATTAAATTTTGCTTTCGACTAATGAATAAAAATATAGCACTTCCATTTAAAAAAATTAAGTTTTCCGCATTTCAACTGTTTCAAAAAGAAGAAGGTTTATTAAGTATGTTGTGTTACATATCGAATTTCTAATGCTTTTACCAATATCACTCTAGCGTTGCATAAAATTTCATGGTCTTGCTGTATTTCGTTATTGAACTATAGGCGTTTTGCCGAAGACTGTCAGCTGTCAACATTTCTGAATAAATGCAAATATCTTAAAAACGAATAGACATATACAAATATTATCTTATACAAACTTATATTAGAATTACCCAGGGAATTCAAAAATGTAATAATATATAGGGTGTTCCATTTAAAATTTTGAAACACTCCGTATAACTGAAAATAATTTTAGGTGGTGGAGACCATAAATTCAAAAGACTTTTGTCTTAAAATATTTTTTGTATTTTGCATAACAACGGAGATATCGAAGGATATCGCACTAATGTTACACCTTGTATATAGGTAATATTATATATCTTTAAAAAATTATTCTTTTGCATATTTCTCATTTGAGTAAATTTTTTTAGTAGATTGCTGTCGTTGTTTAAAATAATAATAATATAGATTGATTCAAACAAGGAATCATCTGTTTAATTTGCTTGCACCAATTGTTACAACAAACAGAATTTAAAAAAATACACATGTCCTTAAGAGAAAACACGATAGAAACATATTTTTACTTTTTTTCAAAATGTCATAAAATTTTCCGCAAGAATTTGTTAAATCATATTTCACACATAATATGGCTATCAAAGTCTCAACACTTAATTATGTTTTATCAGATGTCCATACTTTATTTACGGCAGACAAAACGCGTTCCGTCGCAGCATAAGTCTAATTCCTGGTAAGGACAGAGCGTATTCCACAATTTGTAATACATTATTGTATGGAATATATAGTTTGTTTCAAAATGATGAAATATACACGTAATTGACAAAAACTTAATCTTTCCAAAACTCGGGACTTTTTAAAACGCCGTGGGACAAATAGTTAAAAATCGGAACTGTCCCGCTAGTCATCTTAGTAATAACAAAAATTGGTAAAAAAATCACTTTTGCAATAATCAACGAAAAAATCTTGCAAAACTATACGACTCATGCTGTTACTATTGTTAATAACTATCAAGCTAATCGAATTTAAATTATTTGAAAATAATTCAAACAAATATAAATCGGCGTTGTTCGCAGATGGTCTTATCAGAAAAAATTACACATTTCACTCATTGAGAAACGATGGGGACCATTAAAAATTATTGGGTCAGTATTTATTGTCGTTGTGAGGTTTGTTACACGACGAATTAAAACACTAACAGGTACCTACTACTCCGGTAAAAATTGGAGTCGAAGTTGGCGTACGCTTATTAAGAATTTTGTTGTAAATGCATACAACTGCATATGTAGAGCATGCAAGTCAACACTGCTCGACGAAGTGGTAGTAAATGCGCATTTAGTCATCGCCGTACACATGCAACACATTCTAACCCTACACTTTTCTCCTCTACCTCAAATCTCCCCCCCCCCTCCCCTACAAATTTAACACCAAAAGAAGGCTTCTAATGTAATCTTAGTCATTTTAAATGACGAAAAACACGCAATGAGAGGATAATTGAAGGAAATAGTTCTACATAAAAATTTATATGATCGAAAAAAAGTGAGTAAGTTTTTACTGTAAAGTTCAAAGTTCAATGCCTTGTCAATAGCATCGCCTATTATAAGGTCATTAGCCGTAATAATATAATACATTACATAGATATATTTACTACCTACACAAAACATTAATATAATAATAAATAACTGTAGCACGTAAAAAAAATACTACTTTTTTGGTATATTCAATACGGTCCCCTAATGTCTCTGGAAGTTATTATTATTAATTATTATAATTATTTTAGACATGTGGATACATTCCTAATGGTGAAATATTAAAACACTTTTGAGGAAAGGAAAAAAAAAAAACATCAGACGGTAAAATTGTTTTATGTACCTAAATATGAGTTATGAAACGCATATACATTTCCTAAATAATAGTACTAAGCCAAGTACTGCCAGGCCTTCGATAAAATATGGCACCCATCAGTTCTATGCGTTACTAAAGACTTATCTCAGAGACAGATCTTTCCTAACAGGTTCAGCGCCAAGGCGATTCGAACAATTATTCACCCTGGACCAAAGTGTTTTTTTTTGTGATTTCTCATATATCTATCGATTCTATAGCCAATGAGACAAAATCTGTGCATGTGACCTTTACGCCTAGAAGACAGTTGTCCGCCACTTATGCTAAAAAGTTGGCAACTAACTTAAGCTGATGATGCAAAATATCTTGGATAGTCACTTTTGTGCCAAGTTTGTCAGTGTCAGTTGCAAATCTACACTTAAAATTATAATAAATGGTTGATTTTTTTATTTTTTTGAGTACAGAAATTATTTATATTTACGGAGAATGTCATAGAAATATTCCTGTTACAGTTCGTGTTTCAGAAAAAGATTTCTCGTGCGCCTACAACTTGGACTTGCAAAATAGAATTCGGCATTAGGATTGATGCTATTATGTTAAATAATTCTGTAAATAGCAGCCTCTAACGGAACAGCGAACCGACAAAACTTTCGATACTGGGCCTCAGAAAATACACAGACTTTACATTAAAGACCCTTGCATGCCCCGAAAGTCAGCGGTGTGGTATCGGTAAGTTGGGTGTCATTGGGCTTGTCCAAATAAGCCTCGCACACTAGACGAACATCGCACAAATCGACCAAAGACTGATAGAGAGAGTAGAGGCAAATTTCAGGGAGCGCCTCCAAACTTGTCTCCGTTTACTTAAGTAAACAAAATAAATAATAAATAATAACTTTTTCACTAAAAAAAAAAAAAATGCAGTACTGTTTAATCCAAAAGCGTCCGTTTCCCGTGCCGCATCCTGTATATATCCTACATCCTACATAAAGAGTATTGTGGGTTTTCAAAATACATTGTAATTACCTGCCTTACTTTTGTATTATATTTGAAATACCGGCTGTGGTCATTTTTGTTTAGTCAGTCACGGTCGTGAGCAGAATAAAAAATCATGTAAAAATAATTCATGTTAAATGACAAGAGGGCTGGACAAAATTAAAGAGAAAATAACAAATGCTTTCA
The DNA here is from genome assembly GCA_018397195.1 of Lethrus apterus. Classification (NCBI taxonomy): domain Eukaryota; kingdom Metazoa; phylum Arthropoda; class Insecta; order Coleoptera; family Geotrupidae; genus Lethrus; species Lethrus apterus. The sequence continues at coordinate 14,819 of JAFFZR010024569.1, read as the reverse complement.
GGGTTAACAAAAATCATACAAAAAATTATAAACGTTGAATTGCAACTTTCTTTTCCTTTGCTTACCTCTCACCACTTGTCCCAAGCTCGAAGAACTTAATAGTACTGAGAGGGAGGGATTCGGCTGCGGTCACGATCGACTAATAGATCTTAAAACCTATTCCAGCATACGCTGCTAGGATTAGGGAAACATGTTAAACGTAATCAGGATAGTCGTTAGGACGGCCAATTCAGAGTCAGAAACATTGCAAACTTAAATCTGTGATATAAATTTGCAATGTCCCCAGCTGCCCAGTTGCACTAAGCCACGACCTTAGACAGAGATTCACCAACGCAAATTAGTTAATCTCCGATTATTTTCTATAGGAACAATTATTATTATAACAATAGTCATAACAATGGTTTATATAGAAAGTAATACGGATTAATTAGTAGTGGCTTGGTGCAACTGGGCATCAGAGTTGATCCCTAGACCTTGAGATTGCTAGCCTACTGACTAAGCCACTAGAACAATAATCCCACTCATAATTTCTCGTTAAAAAGATGTCCTCTGTTACTCATATTTGGTACATAGACATTTTTAATGATATTCTATAATATCACTAAAAACAATAATATATTTTCCAAATTACAAAAGATTAAACAAAAATTTTGACTCTGTATCAACATTTTATGTTTTAGAAATATATGTATTTCCATTAGCGTCAAAGATATAAGAGGCGAGAGTCTTAAAGAAAACACGCTGTACATTCTGAAACATCAAATAAATTAATTTCTTAAAACAGCCTCGACGATTTACGCGATATCTGTACACTCTGCGCTCTGCATAAGTGGTTTTTCATCTTATTACTTTGCACTAAATACTGATATTATAAAATCAATATGTCGAAGAGTACCGCACATTTCTACCACAGAAAGTCTGAATCACAAAACATTTTGCAAGCAATTTTCATTTGCAAAGAGCGAGCAAAACATAAAAGAGACAAAGAGCACATAAGAATATCTTATGCTTCACATCGCGGATTTTAAATGAATGTAAAAAGGGGGAAAACCGTTAACGGAATTAACCGGTGTGTCGATGTATTCTGATTTAAGTTGTCGGAAAAACTCTAAAAATGATAATCGCAAAATAAAAACATGCTCTGAAAATGCAATCAATATAATTCAATGTCTTGTTTAATTACGTTGACAATTATTGTTTTTAATTTAAAATTTACGTTTTAGAAGGCTTCTTATTCTTAATAAGTATTATTAGTATAAATAAATGACATTTATAACGTCTTTAATTAGGTGTTTAATTAAATTAAGAGTGTTTCTCTACTCCCTGCTTGACTAAATGGTTTAAGGGTAATGCTGTTGACAACTTATTAGTTTTAATTTTTTTAACCCATAAATTCGAGGGCGCTCTAATGAACCTAATAACGGGATATAATATTGTGAACACAACCTATAACTAAATAAAAAAGGCAAATTAATATACTATATAATTAAACAAATATATAATAATAATAATAATAAAAGATAGTAGATCGCCTTGACACATTAAAATACAGTTTCGAAAATAAGTAATAAGATTCAATTTTATTATATAGCAGTTTTCACAAAAAATTGTTCAGTTTAAAGATGTTAATTTAGATCCGACTAAAGCCTCTGTTAGGAAACTATCCATCCTCCATGAAAGCTATTTTAAGAATCTTCTTTGAATACGTTCCAGATTCAATATATGATTCCAAATTGCTCATAACCATAACGTAATATAAGCCTTTAATTAATTCCATGTCAGAAAATTTTCTAGACCTTTTACATGCAGAAAATATTATTAATGCATTCAAAAAAGGTAATCTTGGAAGAATTAGAAAATAAAGAAGAAACTTAAAACAGATTAAAGTGGAGGAAATAAACAATATGGATAACATGACAGAAGTAACAGATAGGTGATAGTACGACTGAAATGAAACAATATTGTCTGCAGCACAAAGCAGAAAATGAGAGACAGCGTGTGAGATTTAAGCAACAAGGACAGCTCGAAATCACAAAAAAGAGCAAAGAAGATTTTAAAATCAGATGATGCATCGAAACTAGAAAGTATAATGAGTTGCAAAAAGCCAGGAAAGGGGAAAGCTGGGAAATATCCATGGTAGATTTGCAAAAGCGTCTGACACCAATATTTTAGAGAAAGAAATGTAGGAATAGGTGGTAAGTTGGTAAGTTGAGAGAAGAGACTGACGTTGAGAGCAATAATAATGGAATATGATTTTATGAAAAGAAGCTTTAATTAAGGACATAAGACGGAAGTGGGCTCGGGCAGAGGTAATTGGCGGGAACAGCACGAAAATGAGTAACTTAGGTAAACGTCAACATATTGCTGGATAGCCGGACAAGGAAGAGAAGGAGAAACAAATTGTTCTCTAGCCCTTGAGTTCTTTAGGAAGAGAATAGGAACCGAACACATACTAGCACAATACTCCATTACTGATCAAAAGTTAGAGACATAAGATGGCGGAGTGTATGTAGTGTTTGTAGATCTCGAAGTGGCGTACGATTTGGTAGATTAATTAGACTAATTAAAAAACGAGAGGAGGGCACACACTTAATATTTCCACGCTTTTCTTTTTCGTTTTTATTTTGAACCTTGGTTACAAACCACATTACTAACACGGTTATAACTTTTGGTATTAAATTACGCTGTGTATAAATTCTAATGATACAAACTCATAAAGTATGTAATAAGTTATAAACGTGAATTATGGGCATAAATAGTAACAGTTAAACTCAATTATTTATCACAAATTTATGAGTTCGCACTTAAAACGTAAGTATTTACTGCGTACCTACAAACATCATGAGACGTCTGCATATATGGATACGATAAAAGCTATGATATATTTTGTTGCTAGTCTAGTGTGCAAGTGGTAGTAATTTTGCCACACTTCAGGTGCAGCGTTCGCGTGATTTACTTCTTTAATAACAGAACTGGCAGAACCAGACCGTAAATAATACACAGCGCTACAAAAACCGCTAGTTCCGTAGACTTTTTGGAAAACTACATCTCATATTAAGTTACTCGAGACTTCCGTTAAATTGCTTATGACATAATAGAAATATTTTTTTTTCACTAAAAGATTTCATCGATAAATTCGATGAAATCCTAATAACTTCAACACGATCTGTGTTTATTGACTGTAAATAATTTAATAATTGCAATATTAGATATTGTATTTGTATCTCAAGTACCAATAAGTTGTGCTCGAACAATCCTGTTGCTTCGGACGATGAGTTCGGTGGAAAGAACTCGGATCATTAACGACGTTTTGTCAAATCAGTTGCTGAATATTAAAAAGTCTATGATTATTTATAATTATTTATAATATCGAATAATGTTATAAAATAAAATAAAATATGTAGCATTGTTCTAAATTCTTAGATGCGTAAACTGTATGAGGTAACGACTAAAAAAACAATTGTCAAATACCGAATGACGGTGGAATTCTTCTATGCAAAGAATTCGTGATAAAACAATTACAGAAAAAAAATTATTATTGAAAAAAGCAAATATTATTGTAACATACTAAATATTTTTTCCATCACGAATTGGTAGCGAAATTGATACACGTATACATATAAAGTTATAATTTTTGGTTCATATCCTTACAGCGACAAAGACAATTGGCAACAGCAAAGAATATATATATAGGGTGTTATGATGCGAAATGCAATCGAATTTTCCTTGCCCATTTTTGGTTTAGATGTGAATTTCGTCCTGAACTAGATTTTGAAAAAAGATACCGCAATGTTTGGGAAGTACAGATATTTTTATTATAGCTTTAAAACTCCTTGAAGCGGGAAATGTTTTTTTTTATTTTTAGATTTGTTTTATTGTGTAACGTGAACAATTTAAGGATTGCTCCGCTCAGAAAAACTGTTTTATTTGATCACTTGAACGGTCAAAGCACGCTGGTACTGGATAGGGAAATAAAATCAAATATAGTGTCGGTATTTCAATCTCCTATTAAAATTCTCATTATCGAATAATCGTTTTTTCCGTGGTTCAATAGGAATTAATCGGCAAATATAATGTCATAATTAGCAATTATCTTATTAGGTGAATAGACGTCCTAATAAGTTTATATTTGCAAAATAATGTGGGTCTCTCATAAAACTGTCTACTGTCATAAATTATTATAAATATTTATTAAATAAATCCTAATTTAACATTTTGATTAATTTCTTTTGATTAAGTAGAGAAACTTTTTCCCTTCTTAGTGTTTCTCTGGTTGATTTTTTTTTTTTTTTAATTTTTCGCTATAAATTTGATACAATAATTATAAAAATAAAAACGTAATGAATAATAACATAATGACTTAATTAAATCTGTAACACGTTAAAAAATTATTTCTCTTATGGTATATTCAAGCGCTCGGCTAATGTCTCTGGAAGGTTGATTATTATTAATTATATCACAAGCATACATGGTTTTGAACCTGAGAAACCAAAAGGTGTTTCTAAGGCAATTTTCGGCGTTTAATCCGAATGTACAGCACGTTTTGTTGATTGGCTCTGGTTTTCGAAATAATCGAGATAACATTTTTTAATTATTTTCTACCGTTTATGACCATTTTATTGAAAAAAGTGTCATATCGGAAGTGAAGTGCCGTAAAAATAAGTCGTTTCTATTGTTGGGAGATTAAAATTGAAAATTAAAATTAAAAAATTAGTAATTTTTTGCTTGATATCCGGGGATTTTCGTTTGTCGAGAAAATTGCCAGCAACACTTTTAAAAGACAAATTCACCTTCTTTGATTTTCGTGTATGAAATGTTGTGAAAGACGAATGCTGCCAACATGCGAAATCTCGAAGAGTAGAGCTAATTTCGAAAAACTGACAGCGGATTCGAATTCAGCGCACCCAAAAACGTAAAGAAACATGCTTGTCTTCTCTGGTCCAAAAGTTTACCCGAATTTGTTAACCTGTGAATTATTATTATTATTATTTTTTTTTTTATAGCGGACAACCACACAGCTTGCGAATATGTGACTGCCCTGGGACTGTCAGACAACGGATGCGTTTTGAAACTCATCATGCCCCCTTAATATGAGGAGGGCCCCTAAAATAACGAACTTTTGCATGGATTGTATAAAATTTCTGCTCATCTCTCTACTACTCTAATTGTTTGTTTTTCATTTTAACATCTAATTCTAATGCTTGAAATTCATGTAAATATACTATAATATTGACTAATAGGTATATATTTTTTTAAATTATGAATTTAGTGTAATCCTACTCTTTATATTTTCTTATCGCTCTTTCTAATACTGCCAAATGGCCACGTAGGCATACTCGTCTTTTAAAAAATGTAGTTATTTCACATCAATGATGGTCATTCTTGCTGCAAGTTATTTTATTCAATTCCTAAATTTACAATGGATTACATTATTATGTCTAGAAGATTCAGCGAAGCAGTTTATGAAATAGGTTGATGCAGGGATCTTTGATGGGCCCAATCTTCTTCATTGGCGGCCCAGAAAAGGGTAGGCAGGTAATAATAGGCAACTTTTTTTCATAAATAATTGTTGCGCCCCCTTCAATTTTCAGTTCAAGTTCCTGAATAATTAGGAATTGTAATAAAATAATAGAAAAGAATATATTTTTTACAAAATAATAATAATAATAATTTATAATAATCTTTATAATGTAATCATTTAGCTTATTCGTTTTTCTCGGCATAGATTTAAAGTTTGTTATATTCTTGGTAATAGTTGTGCCCCCCCCCCCTAATTATCTCGCGCCGCACAGTTTGGAAGACACTTTATTAGGGGCGTTCGCTGCTACAAACGTGCTGCTAAGAAATTATTGAAAGACTGGAGAGTTAATTGATAATTGGTTATTATCAGTGACTGTGAGCAAACAAAACAATCGGTGGAATAAGGATGAGATAAACAGTTTTTTAATGGAACTTTATGAATGTCGTTATTTTATTTTTGTTTTTCCCTGTCATAAGTCTAACTATAGTTTTGCGTTTTTTTAACTGTATCATTTGAGTTTTAGATATAAAAATACAAATACACAAAAATATTCGGAATAAATAAAATGTGAGAAAGAATTTGATGAATTTTAGGCCCTTTCGTTTCCGAGGGCACTAACGACGATAGTTTCTACAGGAAAAGCTGATGCCAACTTTGGCTAATTTATTTCACAATGTAGACGAACCTGACCTTTTTGGTAACAACTTGTGATATCAGCAGTCTTTCGTAACAGATTGATGTGGCCATTTAGATCTCTAGATCTAAACTCTCTGAACTTTCTCTGTAAGAGCACTAAAGTTTATGGAAATATTGCCAATGATTTATAAAGTGTAAATGAACGCATATGAAATGTTGCAAAATTCTCTTGAAGTCACTTTGACTGTATCTGTTCTATTTTTTTTTTTTTTTAATTATGATAACGCTGATTGCTATTTAAACCTCATTTTCTTGTGATAGGAAAGTATTTTACTAATATTTATATGTTGTAAAGAAAATTGAAATCTATACAAAATCCATAGAAATTGTTTGTGCTGCTCGTTTAAAGCCCTAGAGGACTTATATCAGGCACGGGTAACGTGACAAATTTAATATTAGATATTCAGTGCTATTAATATTGGCTTATTTGGATTAATAATAATGGCTTATTTGGATTAAGAACGCCTATACAATTTTACTATTTACATTAATGAAATTGTTTATGCAATTTGTATTTTTCGATAATGGACTGTATCAGCGCCAGCGATAGGCGTCACGAAATTCCGGAAAACGATACGAAGTGGGAAATGTAAACGCTCCTACCTTCTGTCGGTGTGACGCCCTTTTTTCTCTCTGTCTTCTTGCGTCTTGAAATACCTTTCGTACACGCGAGCGATTCTGTCACGCACGTTCAACTCTGACCTCTTAATTTCGACTTACTGACTTAAGTCCCTCCTTTCACCAATTGACACCGCGCGCGCGCATATTGTTCCAATCAAAATCAACCCCTTTTGTTTATTACTACAACAAATTACCATTCGTCATGTGAGAATTTTATTGGGAGCTGATGTTAGGCATCCTAACAAGAACAATGCTAAAGTATTTCCTAGAATAAATCAAATTTTCTGAATATAATTGTGAAATATCAGGTAGTCTAAAAAAAGCTTTTGGAGATCATAATTGACATTTATAGTAATTGGAAAATTACATTATGAAACCACATATGCACCACTCTGTTCGACGACCTTCTGTCATTTTTCCGGCAATACCATAATCCCGTGGCTATAGAACCGCTGTGCTTTCTGGTCAAAAAATTCTTACACGTGGTTTTCGCAGACCATTTTTGAAACTAACTTACCTTATTATAAATACCATTCAGGGAATTCTACAGAGACCGAAACAAATGATAGTCTGACGGTGACAGGCTGACGGGTGACGGGCTATACGGTGGATGCATTAAAACCTCCCAGCCAAGTTCTCCCAATTTCTGACGGGTCGTTAAAGATGTGTGCTGTCTGGCGTTATCAGCGTGGTATACGGCATCTTTTTTGTTGACAAGTTCCGGCTGTTTCTTTTGAGTTGCTATGTGCAGTCGCTCTAATTGGCGACAGTACAGGTCCGAGTCTATCGTTCTGCCTGGCGGCAGCACCTCGTGATGCACGATGCCCCTCCAAGCCAACCCAACGCACAGCATAACCTTTCCCGGCGTCAGTGTGGGCTTTGCCACAGACTGTGAAGCTTCGACCACGATCTTTTGCCCACATTGTTGTCGTTGGTTATCTACTTTTCATCACTCGTTATCAACCGCTTTAGTAAAGGCTCGAGTTCATTAAGTTTCAGTGGAGAGTCGCAGATAGAAATTTGGTCGAGTAAATTTTTTCGAATCAGATCATGTGGCAGCCAAACAGCGAGCTTATTTTTAAAGCCAGCTTTCTCCAAATGCATTAGTGTTTAATACTGTTGTTGATGGATGTTTAGGTCCTTGGCGATGTCATGACTGCTTACATGCCTGTCTAGTTCGACTTTTGTCAGAATATCATCCACTTTTTCTGTGATTGGTTGCCCACTTCGAGGAGCATATTCAACATCGAAATTTCCAGAACGAAGCTACTGAACCATCTTTTGGACGCTGCTTTTGATAAATTATCTTGCCCGTAAACAGCACAAATTTCTACACATGCATGCGCAGCATTTGTGCCTTTATCGAAATAAAATTGTAATATGTAACTCAGTTTTGCGGAAAGTTCACTCATTTTCATGACGAAATACCTTACGTCTAAGTATAAGAATTCCAACAATTTTTTGCACATCTACTAGCTTCAAATGCCAGTTGCTAAATGACGTCGACCTGCCCTGCTGCGACTCCATGTACCCTGAGATTTAGGGCACTAATTTTATCTCGTGGGCCAAAGGCACAATACTTTTTAGACTACCTCTTATTATAAAACACAATATAATACTCGATGTAAGAATTTGATGTTCATGATATGTAGTTTTTATCACAAAATGACAACTGCGAAAACAAAATGTATAAATCCCAACAACGGAGATTTTGTCCAAATAAATGTATGATTTCCCCAGTCTATATTTAATGGCATCTAGGGATAGTATAAAACTGTTTTATACAGTTTCAGTTAAAGTTATTACATGTGAAAGGGTTAGAATTAGGGAAAGAAACTATTATACAGGGTGATACAAAAAAGTGTCAAGTTGGGGGGGGGGGAATTTCAGCCATGGCACTTAAGGGTTAAGATTATTAAAAACTATTATTAAGGCTATTTTTTGTTGATATTGTTTTGTTTTCATTATTAAACAATTACTTTTTTGTTTTTATTTATTTATATGAATTTTCATAGCCTAATCTATTATGCAAAACAAAATTATAATTATTATAATTAATACATTTTCAAAAATAACTCTGAAACTAATACGTTTAGTTGCAGGGAAATAATACAAACTGTAATTTCGAACGAGCAATGCAATGAAACTGAAAAAAATGTAGGTTGCTATTTAAAAATAAAAAGATATTGATATTTTCTAAATGAAAAGTTTGACATTGTTTTCTGAACATCCCGTATTATTTCGTGAAGTATATAATGCCACATTTGATGCAGTATACCTTCCAAAATAATTACCTAAAATTTTAAATCCGTTCATGGATTCATTTTCTGGGAATGTTGTTATCAGTAATAGCCTGCAGCTGTCAATTTTTTTTTTCAACATTAAAATATTTCGTGAAGGGCTAATTTTAGAGGCGAAGTTTATTAGACCAACTGGCCTTAAAATTACCTCGGGAATACCAATCAATCATAAAAAATGGGTATTCCATTTAACATAAAGAAGTTGATACCAATTTCCGGTGTAACCGGAGGAAGCCAAAATTCAAACTATTTTAAATCGAAAGAGCGTATGATGAAACTAATATTTGCAAATATTCAAAACTTAACTCTTATTAGTTTTCTATATTCTTCTAACGAAACCTCGTCGTGACATATCCTGTATATGTGATATTTAATTTTATAAATGCCCCAATATAATAAATTGATTCGGTAAAAAATACATTCAAATACTAAAAGAGTTTTCATAATAGTCGTTAAATTTTTAAAAAATCTCAAGCAAACGTTCATAGTTTCGTTTCATCCTTCAGTCTTTAAGTCTTAACCATTGCACAAATGTATTCACACGTTTTAATATGCATACATTTCACCTTATTTTCCGTCTGTTCTATAAAAAAAACCTTTATTGGCATTAAACTATTACAACAATTACTACAATAATTCCAATAATTCCAATCTACATATTCCTATACAAGTCTCTCCATTATTTCCTTCATCTTCCACAGCACTTCTATTCCTTCTCCGGTTTTGCTCATGACAGCCCTCCACCTCCTTCATCTCGCCTTGTCTATTCCCCAGTTCGCGCTCTCGCAGACCTCCCACCAGTGCTCCCACTCGTCCTTTCCTTCCCCGCAAAATCTGCACCTCGCGTACTCTTCTCCCATCAAGTATTTGTTTGCTTTTTCCTCATTCCCGCACCTGAATCTTGCCACTGTTTTTTCCTCCCACCCGTCCCTCTTGCCATTCAAGTACTCTGGGACCCCACCAAATGTGCATATCTCCTTGTATCTGCTGTTATATCTCGCGTTTCTTCATTTTATCATATCTCCACTGACAATCCACTTCCTTCCATTTATTTACTACCTTGTCTACCACCTCCCTGCCCCGACTTGCGATAGTATGGCCCAAAATATGCAGAAAAGTCATAATGAACATGGGTTCGCAAATAGACGGTTTCGAAGAAACGGAGGGATTTCTTTTTGTAGCATTCGTGCATTTATTCGCTTATCTCTTTTTCAATAGCAAAAACTGTTTATCGTAGTCGGAAGATGTTCTGTCAAACATATAGTTTGTGATTGACATTCAGTGGCTATTGGGATGAGCGTCAACATAAAAACGCGTTTCTCTAGCATTCCCGTTAGCACGACCATACATGAATTGCGTCGGCTAATTCAATGTTAGCCGACGCAATTCTAATTCAATGTCAGACTAAACATACAAAACGAAAATTCATAAAATTGTACACTAACAACTGAGTTTGACCACACGATAAGAAAATAAGCGAATAAATGCACAAATGCTACAAGACGAAATAATTATCCGTATCTCAGAAACCGTCCATTTGCGGACCCATGCTCATTGAGACTTCTCTGCATATTTTAGGCCATACTATCCCCCCTCAAAGTTTTTGACACTTTTTTGTATCACCTGTATACCAAGATGAATTTTTTGCACAGCAATAAGTTTTTATAATTTAAATTTTTTAGTTTCACAAAATTACATACAAAATAAATCGCATTTTTATGCTTCAAAATGTAGTTTGATGTTATGAATTCTTTATGCATATCGCATATCGGCATGTTCCGTAATGCTCAAACATTGTACAAAGCTGAATACAAACGTCAGAAGGGATAATGCATGTCATTCAGACAAATTACACGAATTACCCTGATGTAGATATGCGACATACTGGTAATAAAGTGTATTATGACATTACGCGAAATTGTATAGAGTTGCATTTGCAGTTTATTCGAAAATTATCGTTAGCCCGGAGTACATCACTGTTTCGTATATATGCTTTGAAAAGGTTATTATGATGCAATCACGTTCCGTTTCTCTTGGCTAATCGCTCCACATGTTCGAAGTTTCAATCTTAAGTTTAATGAGCAAATACTAATAATAAACACTGCATATTATTGCGGTTATGTATGCACCAACGCAGGCAACCTGCCTGCAAAGATCATAGAAAACCGGCACTGAAACTAATGCTTATTAGTGGCAGACGGAATGACTTGAATTTGAATACGGTTCACACTATAACGACCAATTTAATAAAGTGACAAGCATTTAAGCTATAATAAACACTGCATATTATTGCGGTTATGTATGTACCAACGCAGGCAACTTGCCTGCAAATTTGAAAATTGTTTAATTATATTAGCTAAATACAAAAATAGTAAACTGTTTATATGTGACGATCTAAATGTAGACTTCTTAGTCGACTCTATCGAGCGTCATGAACTAATAGACTTGATAAGTTCCTATAATTTAAGCATTTCATTTAGAGAACCCACTAGAATTTCAAAAAATAGTGCTACAGCTATTGATTATATATTTACAATCTCTAATGATTTTACAAACATAGTTCACAATGGGTTGTGATCACTCTGCCCAGTTCATTCGTAATTCGTTAAAAGTAAGCACTGTACCTAAGACTACTGTGTATCGCTCGTATACCAATAATAACTATAAACTGTTCAGTAACTATTTATGTACAGAAGACTGGTCAGATACTTATAATGGTGAGAGTGTTAATCAAAAAATGTAAAACTTTATTATTTCATTAAACTACTATCATGATATTGTATTCCCATTAGTTAATAAAACGGTCCATAAATACGGCAATAATAAAAACTGGATTACATCGGGAATTAAAAAATTATCGACATGACTTAAAGAGCTTTATGTCCTACAACTAAGAGGAATTGTAGATTCAAACTTTTTTAAAAAGTATAAAAAAATATATAGAAAAGTTATTAAAGCAGCAAAACTTATGTATAACGACCAACTAACTCCTCCAACAAAGGCAAAACTGTTTGGAAAATTATTAACGACAATGTCGCTAATGGTAAAAAAAACATCAGTATGGGATAGTTTGGATGGTATTAACACGGAAGGTAAAGTTACTACTGATGGTATGATCTGCGATACTTTTAATAAATACTTTACTGAAATTCGAAAAAATTTAACCGCGTCGTTACCAGATATTGCTAACTCGTGTGTAGCTAATAAACCCACTAAGTCCATCTTCTTGGAGCCAGTGACAGTTAATGAAACGTTAAATTTAATTCCCTCTTTACATAATACGGCCACGTCAGGACCAGGCGGTTTCCCTTGTGCTTTAATAAAAGCATTACATAGTGCATCCTTTATGTCATATTATCAACGAATCTTTCCGACATGGAATCTTCCCGAATATTCTTAAAACTAGCAAAATTTTTCCACTCTATAAAAAGGGGATAAGTCTTCTGTGAGCAATTATAGACACATTGCTCTACTTTCAGTCTTTTCTAAAATTTTGGAGGAAGCCATGTGCAAAAGAATTATGTCATACCTAAATAAGAACTCGTTGATTTCCGAATTTCAACATTGCTTTAGATCTGGTTTCTCAACAATGACTGCTCTAGTCAGTTTCTTAAATGAAGTATATAAAGATATCGACAAAGGAGAAACCGTTCTAAGCACATTTATCGACTTGTTGCAAGCTTTCTACTGTGTCAAACATGACACATTCACTGGGGCTGAGGCTTATAAAAAGTATGGCTAACATCTTATTTACAAAATAGAAAACAGTTTGTTCAGATTAGTAATTGTCGCTCGTATGAGATCACGTACAACATCGGGGAACCTCAAGGCTCAATCCTTGGACCGCTTCTGTTTATTATCTACACTAATGACCTAGTAGACATACATGGTAAGGTCCATTGTGTGGCATACGCTGATGATACCACAATTGTCAGCCACGATCTTGGACTAAATAATGTTACCAAATCAGCAAACAATGTATGTACTAAACTACAAGACTGGTAAGAATGGATTGTTGGTCAATACGCAGAAAACCAATTTTATGGTTTTCCATCCGATTGCGAATAATTATACTTTAATTATACCAACGCACTGGGTTGGTGAAAATAAATGGAAATTCCTTGGAACAAGAGACATCTACTAGACTCTTGGAAGTTGTCGTAGATCATGCGCTTAAGTGGGATCAACATCTAGACTATGTTGCCAGTAAAATTGCAGGTCTGTGCTTTGCGCTGAAGCGGCTTCGCAACATTGTCAGCCGCAATGTTGTGATGTCGTTTTACTTTGGGAATTTTCTGTCGGTGGCTACATATGGAATTATTTGTTGGGGTTCTACAAGTGGGGCCAATAGAGTTTTTCGTTTGCAGAAAAGAGCAATACAGAACATATTCGAACTGCAATGGGATGACTTTTGCCGCCATGTATTTATTAAAGAAGGACTATTGACACTGCCATGCATATTTATACTTGACACCATATTATATGTTAAACGGAACTTAAATAAATTCACACTACATCGTAATAACTCTACCCGTAAAAACGGTAATATATTCCTGGACAAACATAGATTAGAATTGTGTAAATCTAACCCGACTTATGCAGGTGCTGTAATATATAATCATTTACCGTGCACCATAAAAGACATATCGCACATTGTGCAGTTTAAAAGACGATTAATATCACTACTTATTTCTAAAGGTTATTACTCGGTAAATGAATACCTATATGAATGATACTTTTTAAGACTACATGTGAGTAAACTATATGTTATATATGTAACTATAGTCCAATCAGCTGGAAGTTTTGCCTGTGAAGTTTTAGGGTAGTTTTGAAAATTGGTATATTTATAGATTTTGACGTGCTCTTTCCGAATTTTTACTTTGCCACATCTTTTTTTCCGGAAGTAGGCGCCATATTGGAAAAATGGCGCTCCAAAACAGTTTTTCGACGATATTTCCTGTTTGACTCACTTTACGGTGAAAATAGTTATGTAATAAATTAAACTAGAGAACATTTCCTATAATTTATGTATCGACTTTTTGTTTGTGAAATGAATAGTTTCGGAGTACGAGCGCCGCAAAGTCTACTCCAACACGCGTATTTCATATATCAACGAAAAATATTTTATTTGAAACAAGAGCTCGACTTGCATAGTCACTTACATCCGCAGACCAACGTTGGTTTCTGAGTTGATACTCGTCGTCAGTACGGGTATTGTGAGCGATTAATGCTTACTTGAAAAATATTTTACTACGCGTTGAAAAACCATACCAATTATTAACCAATCACAACAGCGTAATTTAAATTTGGCGGAAGTAAAGGAACTCATGTCAATAAGCATTGGAATTATCGGAGATGAGAAAATAAACTGTCACATGTCTCAAGAAGTGGGTATTGATAGCATTTCAAAAATCAGGGATAGCGAAGCGAAGGAGAATGCACTAAATTTAACCAACAGTGTATCACATGTGGATTAGGCCTACTGTGGATGCCACTAAAAAAAAAACGCTCCAGGAACTCTACCTCATGGCGGTGTGGAAATGAATTTGTTGGTCAATACGCGTGTTGCGGGTAGACTTTGCGGCGCTCGTACGCCGAAACTATTCATTTCACAAAAAAAGGTTAATACATAAATTATAGGAAATGTTCTCTAGTTTAATTTATTACATAACTATTTTCAC